>VBVQ01000553.1:19771-54319 GCA_011636635.1 Tetramorium simillimum
CCCCCCCGAAATACAAAGGCATCCAGTTACCCGGTGAATGCTCGCGCATTCGCGCGTCTTTTTTAACGTATAAGGGAATGCTCGGTACACTCTTTATACATATGTGCGTATTATCTTACGTTGGATTTTTTTTTCTTACGGTCGATAAGAGACCCGTAACGCGCTGTCGCGCATTACTCAATGCAGTAATCAAAGGCCATTCTTGTTGTAGCTATTTTTACAGATGCACGTGCGTGTTTACGGACGTATATATGCGTAGATATATAGATTTTACAGAGGATATATATTTATTGAAGTAGTTGGTATTAATGTTACATAATATAGGCTTCTTTTTTTTTTCTTAAAGCTTGTCTTAGAGTTCGATTTGGTAGCTTCGACGACGGGAAGGGACGTTTATTGTCGTCACGGGACGCTTCTCTTCGCTGCGAAAGAGAATAATCGAACTTTAGTCCGCGTTCGTTTTTGTTTTTTTTTTATTCTCTTCCTTTTTTTTTCCATCGCGCGCATTCCCGCGAACACATTCTCTGTCACGCTTGACTTGAATTACACTTTTAACGATTGTAACTGCAGGAAGTACCACTAGAATCCCCAATCGAATCCCTCGGGTTGATCTAACACGCGACTAAACAACTAATAACTCGATCCGTCCACCTCTCCCACGAAGCTCACTCTACGTTGCGTCTACTCATTTTCCCCATTTGTCTTCTCTCTCGCGCCCGCCTCATCCGGATGAAAACCGTACTTCTAATTACGCAACTCTTTGACGACCCTAGCGAAGTAATTACGCGAATCGCCTAGCGCAGCGATAGTCATCTAAAAGGAAAGAAAAAAGAAACCGGGAAAGATGAAGAGTACTCGATTGTGAGACTTCCGAGGCAGAGTAGCTTTATTCCCTCCCCCCCCTCGTCCCCTCTTTTTCCTTCTCTCTTCCACGCGAGAGAGACGTAATCATTGAGTTTTCACAGCTTGAAACGAATTGGTCGAGGTGATTGCCGTCGATCGCACGATAGCAATCGGATTAGTGAGCAATTTAGCGAGGACTCATCGGTAATGAATACAAATTGAATCTATCGCGCGACACGCCATACGATGGCTGGTGATAGGTAGCCTATAATATAATGTACGTAGGATTCTTCTTTTCTTTTTAGACAGGCAATATATAGGTGGAGGGAGAATATTACCCAGGGACCAAACAATATTTTGAGGACTGATGGTTCTAGCGTTTACTTGTAGCGAATCCAGACGATACGGATAAGACTATGCGTTGAAAAAGTACTTCCTCTCTTTTTTTTTGTTTTCTTATCGCGCGTCCACGCTTCCCCCCCTTCGCACCCCGCAAAAGAACAAACAAAGGAGAATCGAATGATGACTCTAGCGCACGTATTTATACAGATTATTTTATAGACACGCAATACTCTTTTTGATGGCATAGTCTTTAAGTAATATTTAAATATTTAAATATTCAAATCGTATTATATATATATATACACACACATATATATAGATTATTATCGTACGAGCTATGTATTATTTTATACGTTTATTTAATTTTATTTTTATAAAGATTTAGCCGTTTATATAGATATATTTATACGAGGTTGAGGGCCGAAGCAACAGGTAGATGTTAATCCCAATACTCATTGTTGTTAGGAACGAGTAGAATGGTTGGATACATTTCTAGCTTACATGACAAAGACTTACCTGATTTCACTGACGAAAATCAAAAGTGTGATGTTGAGCCGCGCGCGAAAGAGCGAGAGGTTGCCCGGTTGTCAGCAATAGCTTCTCTCAAGTCTATATTTAACAAGTTTTATATATAGTATATATATATATATGCATGCACGCGCAAAAATCTCTCCGATGTACCTAGAAACAGAGCGTAGATACAAGCGAGAAGGGAGGTGTCATATCTATATGATAGACTCGTTTAATAGGTAATAAGTAAGTAAGTAAGTATGTGTGTCTCTCCGACGAAGCTGCGTCTCACTGCTTCCCCGCGGGAGAGCCGGGGACTTTGTTTTTAAACAGTTCACAACAATTTCAGGGACGTACGATTTCAATGACGATTTACAGTATTCTTACAGAGTGTTCTGGTAGGCAAGCTTGCCCCGCTACAGGCCTAAAGAGTACGACCGAGCGTGAGCTCACGAGAGATCGGGACGAGAGCACGCGAGACACGGTCGCGTGTCGAAAAGCGTCACGCGAGTCGCCGGCTCTATCGAGATGTCTCTGAATAAAGTGGTCCCGAGGTACTCCGTATAGTGATGACATTAATAAACGACGTGAAATCGGTAACCGGATCACGCGTTCTGTAAGAGGAAAATAAAGCTCCGACTAGTGCGATGCCTCCAAGTTCTCCTTACTCAGAGACATTTCGATGTTCAGTATCGAGGAGCAATAATCTGGGTATCGAATTTAGAGCAGCAAACGTGTCTTCCTATACTCCACGCTCGCGATGGGAGTAAAGGGCAATCCTCACGGTACACGTGCCGTCGGCGGGTGTAACGCGTTACCATATTTCCGCAGTATTTCTACCGTATCCAGCAGTATTTTCGCGCGTGTTTTTCAGGCATTTAGTAGCTTCCACGTCCTTGGCGTTTGAAGCCCCGAAGGGACGGTCGACGATTGTGAGCTCGCGCGTCGGTCGTAGGCTGGAGGCAACGATCAACATTAATCCGACGTCGCCACCGCGAGAGTCAACTGACGAGGGGTGGCTTTCGACGAGGTCGAGGCAGCCCATCTCGTTGACGTCGTAGCGGCGTCGTCCGGGACCCGTTGCACAGAGAAAAAGGGCTTCTTCCCTGCAGGCGTATCATGAATTAGTGAAATTAATCATGTAAATTAGTACGATCCACATTCGCTGTGTCTGTGCCGGTAAACATCGTCGATGAGTAAATACCATCGGGGAAAATACCGATTTCTTTGTGACACGGGTTCCTCCCTCCCGATGTGTGTCGTCTTTTTTTGCACTGATAATAGCGGCAGGATTCTAGATTTTTTTTAGCGGGCCGAGACGGGCGGACTGGCGCGGATCCCTTGCGGGTCCGTGCGGCGATAAGTGATCGTGCGCCGGAAGTGACGGTCCTGCTGACCATACTCATGCTGTGTGTATGTTGGCGACAGGCGCAGCGGCGGCCGCCGCCAAGCAGCGTAGGCACCTGGGTCAGATCCGCGAGCACCCTTATCAAAGGGCCGGCGCTCTCTCGTGAACAGAGACGATGCGAGTACACAGAGAGAGCGAGAGAGAGAGAGAGAGAAAAAGAAAGCGAGAGAGAGAGAAAGAAAGAGCGAAAAAGAGAGATAAACAGAGCATTGTTCCCGCGCCATTGCGGAAAGGTTAGTGTCTGCAAGGCAGTTTCTCAATTAAGTTCTCTCTTTTGTCCTCTTATTTTTTTATCTTTTTTTTTTCCACCAACGTCTTCATCATCTTTCTTCCGATCTCGACGTCGGAATGGCCGAGGCGCTCTTCTCGTCACGCGACGAGGCTTCTCGTTTGGTTTAATTCCCTTCAATCGAGAAGATAACGACGGCGATCGCTAAAACTAGGTTGATGCAAAAAATTAATCTTTCCATCCAGCTATTAGAAAAAAAAAAATTGAAAAACCGCGATTTCTTGGAAAAGGAGTCGGACGATGTCATCCTAGTTAAAAAGGAACTATAAATCCGCGGGCAGCAAGTTTCTTTTTGAATCTGCTGGAGTCTTGATTTGACAAACGTGAATCTCTCGCATCAACCTTGATGTACTTTGGCGAACGCCATTTGATTTACGTACGTTCAACATATGTTCTGACAACTTTTATTATTATGTATTTATGATAAATTTAACGAGAGCTATCTACATTTAAATAATTGCGAATCCAGCGAGTAGTAGAGCGCCCAGATCATTCCGACCAGGGATTTATATATAAATATATATATGTAATTTTTTATCGTTTATGTATATGACGAGACCCGTGCGGCACAACACGCGCTCGTGCCCGTGTTTTGGCTTGTGTGCTGTAGCCGCGGCGAAAATACGGGGTCTCTCTTCCACACACCGCGTGTCTCCGCCACGAGTGTGCTGTTGTTCGGGAAGCTTTCACTCTGGAGGCTGGAGCCTCCAAGAGCGAGAGCCCGGGCAGCAGCAACGGTGGCGTGTGGGTGCGTGCATGTACACGCGCGCGTCTCGTCCTGTGTACCTGACGCCGCACCGCTCGACATCGGTTGAAGTAGCACTTCTCGTTTACACACGTATACATACGCGGATAGATTTCCGGTGACCGTGACGCAGAAAAGAATTGATTAATGTCGCAATATATACATATATCCTCCTACCTGCCAAAAAAGAAGAGAAAAAAAAGAGGGATACAGGTCGAGTCTTCCTCAGATCTCTACGGTGAAAACCCACGTAACTTTCATTTAGCCGCGATATAGTACGCGAGTCGAGGTAACGGGAAAGAAAGGGAGAGAGAGAGAGAGAGAGAAATCACGCACGGGCGGATTGGCGCGTAGGTTGGAGGGAAAGAGCGAGAAAGACTCGTTTCTCTCGGCTTAGGGCCGCCGCAGGATTCCGGGCACTAGGCGTCCGGAATGTCGAAAGTGTGTCTGGTATTTCACGCGCCTAAAACGAACCGTGCAAACGAAATCGAACGCGAGCTCCATTCCGTGGGTCTTTCGAGCCGGCTCACGCTCGCGAGTCGTCGCCACCTCGTCTGAGGAAGCGACGTCATCCCCGTCGACAATTTTCCTCCCTTTTCTTCACATACCTGTAAAGCTTACGCGCGCGTGAAAAAAAAATCGGATTGTTCGGACAATGCAAGAAAAATCAATTGGACCTCTTATACCCACTTTTATCAAAACACACTGAAAAGAAATTCTGAAACGGACAAATCAGAAAATCTTGTAGGCGTGATCAAATATTCTGGTTATTATAATAGAACTCAATACTTTATAACTTATGATAACCAGAATCTTTGATCACGCCTACAAGATTTTCTGATTCGTCCGTTTTTAGCTAGAATTTTTTTTTCAGTACAGATTTACTTTAATCTCAGTTTAATCTACTTATCCTCTTTTTCCAATTCTTGAAATTAGAGAAAAATATAAAGAAAGTTAAACCTAGATTAAAGTCAATCTGCATTGGTAGAAATGGACGTTGGACGCAAAAACGTTTCGACCAGACCGGCTGATTAGCTCACCAAGTGACACGCGGTTGTCGGGATCGCGAACGCACCTCCTCGACGTGTCTCTTACACGTGTCTTCGGCTATCCGACGTGTCGCTTTGACCGCGACGGGGGATTATTCGCTCGGGTGAAAATAGAGCGCGCGAACAACACCTTGCGTCAGGCCGAATCTATAATTAAATTCGCGGCCGAGAGGAAAATTGTCAAGCCGCTGCATGGACCCCGAGGGTCGCACGCGTACGCAGATCTACGGAGATCCGAAAGATTTATTCTTGTTACTATTCCCTCTTTGTATTTTATCGTATCCTTCTTTCTCTCGACGTAAATTCATTACGAGACCGACACGCGCGCGCGGTTGCGGAGCGGATTGTCGTCCGCGAGTCATCTTCTCTCGATCAATAGACGCGCGATTAGGCGAAGAATTTTAGAATGAAATACCGGAAAATCACGAAATTTCTCTCGCGCGAAAGGTTTTCGCGACAATTTTATTTATACTCGCTTTGACAAAAGATTTCCCAAGCGCAGGGAAACGCACAGGGCGACAATCCAAAAATTGTTGTACGGTATTAATAGAAGTGCCTGCACCCGAGAGACACATTTTCGTTGTGCGAGTGAAAAAGGGATGGTAACGCGGTACGATGCGAAGGTTTATGCAACGCGCTGATCCGGTCTGTCGCCTAAACTTCGATAAAACGTTGTTACCGTCGCGACAGATCCTTATCTCGACTCTAATCTCGGGTATGTCGGACATTCCAGAATGAAAATTGACTTCTTCTTGTGCTTTCCCGTTTTGCTTTTTGCCTCGTCCTTGTCGCGTTGACGAATCGCTAAAAACGATCGCCCTCCACATTGATTTCCTTTCGCGATTAACGGTCCGAGTTTGAAAGAAAAAGAAAAGTAAAGGAAACCGCGAAAGTGTGGACAATGCTGCCGGAGATGGCATCTCTCCCGTCCTTTTTACATATTTTATCTCACTAACAAGTAATTTTTTTTTATACATAATTGACATTCCTTATCATAGACGCAATTTCATCCATTATGTAGGACGCACAATTGCACCATCTTTATATATAAAAAAAGAACTAACAATGACGCTCTACATACGCACAAGACACACATACACACACACACACACACACGCAAATCGCGTACAGATGCGCGGGATATACGAGGCACGAGAATCATTCTTCAACCGAAACATTTGTCTTGAATGAAAATTGCTTACATTGCAATTTTTATGCAGAACATTCCTTTCCTGTGACGACTTGTTTTCGTGCCAATTCGTACATACGCACACACATACGCGTTATATAAACACACACATACACACGCGAACGCATATACAGCATATATGAATTAGATATGTTTGTCCGAATAGTCGTTTTTTTTTTTGTTCGAATCTTGATGCGTCTTGTATTCTTTTTGCAAATTAAAATAGAAGAAGGCTTTAGATTTTAGAAAATTTAATATATATGTTTTAGAACATTTTAGATAATTTAAACGTAGATTGTTTATTGAGATTTTTTAAATTTAATAATCATGTATTAATTGTCTTAGCTTTTACAAAACAATTTAGTCATGAAACTTATTTCGCTTTTCGTTCGAAGAACGGGGTATTTAAAGAAGTTATTCATACATTTAGTTCGTACGGTATATGCATACACATAAATCTGTATGTACATGAAAGATATTCACAAATTTCGGTTTAATCGATATTATAAGGTTCTACGATGAAACCATGTTTAATTGATAATCACGGACAGCTAGAGATAAACTTGTCTAATTTTAAACATATAACGCTTCTCCAGATATTACTTCCGGATGTATGCTTTATCCCGATTCTAAAACATTTCTTATCTTATAATTCTTAAACAACGGAATGTTGCAAAAAGTTTTGCTTTGAATGAAAATATATATGGCTGCGAAAATAAAGTATTGTTTGCATTATGTATTTCTATTTAATATTATATGTATTTCTATTTCTATTTAATATTACGTTTTTCCACTTAATGTTATCAATGAATTGAACGATTGACGTTATCGCCAGTCAATATGAATTGCCAAGAGATCTCAAGACGTCGAATCATTATTTATCGAGACACTGTAAACACTAGAATCGCGATGTACGATAGTTGGTCGGTTTTCAAAATCAAAGACGGCCGTTTCGCCATTCCTCTTGATATGCGAGTTTCTCGTCGAATCTCCAGTTATCCACACTCGATCTCACACACAACTCACGTTATTATATATACTGTATAAACAGGTCTGTTTAACGGCGTCTATTAATAATAATATGCTTCTCTTAAAAAAAAAAAAAAGAAAAAGGAATGCCTGGAATTGTACTACAGATATCTGTCCTATGTATGGCACATGCAACACTCATGAGCCTCTGACACCTGCTTGCTGATGGGACATTAATCACTAAAGATCAATAGTGATCGGTACAATAATACCATCGTAACTATGTAATCGGAATTTCGTTATGTAATCTTTCTCATTTACCGGTGCTAATGTGGTGGCAGGTGCACACCCAGGCTGCCTGTCTGAAAAATCGCTATAATGTTCGGAAATAACGCAATCCATGTACGTGTGTAACGGTAGCGATTAACAGATAGTGATCGGATCATCGATTCTTTCTACTCGATCGTTTCTTCTTCCTTTTTTTTTTTTGGCTGATATCTGACATATACAGGCAGCTACGTTCTTTTACGATCGCCGTGAGATAAATGCACCAGTGAACGATCGGTCAATCTTTGGGATTAGATTTTCCGCGGCATCTGCGGGCTTGTTTTATTAACCGAAGATCGACGATTTTCATCGTTTTAACTCGGAAAATATACCGTTGACAACAGGGAGTGGAGTATCGGTACGATCGGATAATCGCCGGACGGCTGATTCCGCGAAACGCGATCGCCGAAGAGCCTGTAATTAGAGACCACCGTTCACTGGTACATCCAACCTGACGAGCGAGTTATTACAGCGATGTGTAATCCATCGATTTGTACGACTCTTGGGCGCGGGGAGGGTATTGCGAGCCGGGTTTATATATCACTTGGAATTGTCATGGACATGTCGTGAGATAACGGAGCCAGTGTCAGCTCGACACGTCGCGTGAACTCGCCGGATTGTTGTTATCTTGTCATGACGCGTACAAGTCGAATGCTTCACACTAATAATATTACAAGTAGCCGGTGCAAAGCAATGCTTCGCCGGGGTTGCCTTCCCGGGCCGATCGCGCGCGCGATCGGCGTGCGGGCGACACGCGGACTTGGTCTTCTCGCGGGCGAAGAATCGAGGCATTTATAAAACGCCGTCGCACGGCCACCGGCACGCTGGAGAGAAATCTCAGCTCTGACGTTCGTTCCAGCGTGCCGGATTTGTACGTTGTACGAGAGAGTACGGAAGCGTTGCTTTTCACCACTAACTATATTTCTCTCAGCTAGCGAGCTACTAGATACTTAATGTTAACGTGTCGGTCAGTCATAATCAGATTACTAACAAAACTGTTTTTCTTTTCTTTCTTGTTAACCCCGGTTGCCCGTGGCCTGTAGGCTTGGAGTGCTAACAATGGATATCCACTCGCCCCGTGCTAACACCTGGACTCTGGAACAGCATCCCGCGTTCGATCGGTTCACCAACCAGCCGACCACCTTCGCCGTCCGTCCGCGTCACCAGCCCCGTTCGTCAAGCTTATCCATCATCCTGTATCCTCTTAATATTCGGAAACGTTAGTTTCTCCCGCGCGCCTCCCGGCGATCGACGGAGTCGTCGCCGATTGGAATCCGAGCCACTTTGCGCCGTCGTAGCCCGGCACGGCGGCACGAATTATCATCTCACCTCGCAAAGAAACACGCTAGCGTTTGCGAGGTGCATTAGCATAATACACCGGAGATTGGGGTGACGCTATATTATATATTATATATTTATATTTAAATATATATTATATATTTTATATAGAGAATCCCCCCCGCACGCCTTTTCTGCGAGTAAACGCGGGACTGTTACGGACTTGTCTTGGACGCGAGTCAGGTATGCCGCAATCACGAATGTGCAACGTTCGCGGTAGTGGCAATCGTAAGTTTTAGCACGAATTTTCGCTTACGGGATATTTTCATTTCCCCCTTCCGCGCAGGAAGGGGCCTTTTGTCGTAGCACGCGCGCGATGTGTCTTCGAAGTATTTTATTTTCTCTCTCTTCTCGCGGCGGCGATGAAATTGTTGTTCGCGTTTTTCCCTAGTACTTACGACTACGCTGGCATCTCCCCCGTCTCTGGAGGTGGCAGCGCGAGAATGTGACAACATTAACTTAAACGCAATTGATATATTTACGCGCATTTTTAGAGCTAACTGCTGAAGAAAGGTGTCGCGCGAGAAAAAAGAATAAAACGGACAAGAAGAAAATTCGCGAAAACTCGCGGGGCTCTTCGAAGATCTTAACCGAATGAAATTGACGCCAATATGTCTTCCTTTTTTTTTCTCGTGCGACGCAGAGGAACTGTCGAAATTCTGTACAACTCTCTCGCATAAATGTGCCTTATTTTAATATTAACCATAGTGCGGTGTAGCCGCGTTACCCTTCTAGATAAAGTTTCATTATCGATAAGCTCTATATAGTAGCGTTAGAACTGTGCAATCAAAATTTAACTTTCTCACAATATGTATATCCTTGGAAGAAGAACGACGCCGCGATTAAGATCGCTCTCCTGACAATCTTTCTCGTCACGTTGCGCGAAGGACTGTTGGGAACATCCGTAGCTTAGAATCATGAATATCCCGAAGAAGGCTTTAAAAGTATGCGTCGTATGCGGATGCACAAGAGCTACATGTACATATTGTTTCAGCTGAAAGTATTAAGAGAAGTGCTATTCGCAGAAAATAGGACGTCAATGTGCAATACGTTGATGAGAGAAAAGTGGCAGGGCGTCCAAGACGCGTTGCCAAGGTTCGTTGAATAAATTGCGAATTTTAACTTTGCAAGAAACTTACAATTCAAACCGCAGGATCAAATAGATACGTATATACAGTTGCATAAATATCGATAAGACGCGTCCAATATTATCTGCCGAAAATAAAAATAATAGAAGTATCGAAACCTATTGTTATAACTTTCTGCGCCGCAGAATTACTTGCGAGATATAATCATATGATTATAAAAAGAAGGAAAAATGTAATCTCTATCTACATACGTGCAAAGAGTGTTTGCGTGAGAGAGTGACTTACTTAATATCGACTTTATTATTATATTAGAGAGTTGCACCACTTTTAGGTCTGCCATATTGTACATGTAACGATTAAGAACGATATCAAGTTGCACGCGTTATATAACTCCTGTATAGTCATTCATGTGTCAAATGTTATACTCGTTCTTTCGACAGATATTTTTTGAATTTTTGTCCGAGGAGTGTACCTCCCTTAGGTGTACCGATAGCTTGGTCCTTCGTGTATATATAAGCGTTGAAAAGTATACACGCACACATTTAAGAGTGATCTGAAATCTACTTAAGTTCTCAACGTAAAAAAAAAAGATATATCCGATATATATATATATATTTTATTATATTGTACGTAAATAATTGATTTAACGAAATATTTTGGATATCATTGTCCTCTATTAAGTGCGATTATAATATACGAATTATATGCGCGCGCATTATCGCAAGCGTGATTATACACAGAACAGATATGTATACTCTTTATGTATATGCTGTCTAATATATATATGCGCGTGGGAACATAAATTATTACACATGTATACACATAATGTATTATACATATGCACTGACTTGAACATCCGGACGGTATGAATAAATATCACAGTGATTTACTTCTGCGTTAAACGACGATATGTTGTCTTAGTGTCTCGAAACGAAAATCTGTTTTAATATTTGCGTTTAATGTCAGAAAGAATAAATAATTTATATGGATAATATTATCTAATAATATTATTGCAGAGACAGTGCATATTACTTGATCAATTGATATACATATAAATTATATTATAGATTGTATTAATATTCAATTTTTTTATTATTTTTAATAATTCTAATTACCATTACCGCAGAAGTAAACGCCGACGTGATTTATTTATACTCTGTTATCGTATTTATAAATGTATACAAATAAGTTGCATAAGAAATTATGTATGTGCAAGCAATCTTGTTAGATCTTACGGCATGCGAATTTACATTTATTATTCTATATAGTTATATAGTTTTTTGCCGAAATTTATTGTATATGATAATTTTTTAGTTTCATATTTTATTTTAATGTTGATATATGTGCAGGATATGTGGCAATATTAATGTGTAAGTGACAATGAAAAGCAATTCTGTTTTCGGAAATCTCGGAAAGATCTGATTACGATTCATAGTGTACTCTATGCTACTTATGGAAGAAAATTTACAATTAAAAATGAAAGTGCAAATAAAATAGTTTACAAACATGTATAAATACTATGATGAACGGTAATAAAAATATTTTTTCAATACTCGACACTTCCTTGACATTCGAGAGGTATAACAAATGTAAGATTTCCATTTCACCAAAGTTTATTGCATATTTTAATAACTCAAAAAGTAAATGGACATTTCATACAAAATATGTTAGAATATCTACATCTTAGCTATATAGAATAGCTTTCACTATTAAAAAAATTATAAATAATTCTATATACAATATCATTTAATATTGTAAATTATTTTCTTATATTACAATCAGTACGATCATTTGTAGAATACAGGATTCCTTATCATTTTATGATTTCGGTAATCGATAGAAACTACCGGAGAGCAATAGCTGATGTTCCCTGACTTTTCTGTCCAAAAACTGCCTCAATTCCGGTAAACCGCACTCCACGGCGCCCGGCCCTTGCGACGCGAACATTTTCAACATCTGATGAATTCTTTCTATTGGCAATGAGTCTAGATTCGTCAACATCCCGACAATGTACGACCAGAATACTTGTAGTTCCTCCTCTCTCTGATCGCTGGCAGAAGCCATTGCACTTTCAGTCTCTTCCTCCTCGACAATGTCTGTCGGTAAACGATTTTTGGATGTACTCTCCTCTTGTAGAACGAACACGTCAGTGGATGTTTCTTTCAGAAGACCCTGCGACACCCAGAATGCCATTTTGCGTCGCAGAACAGTCGCCGGGGCGTGCATCACCTCCGCCAGATCTTGCAAAGTCCATTCATCTGCAAACCAAATTTAATTTACGCGCAATCGTCTCATTATGCGCCTATGCTCGATTCAATAAATTATCAATGTGTTCTTACTTTTATCCTGGAAGTGCAAGATAATCGTCGCGTGTACCGGCGTAACATTTATATCTAGCTTTCTATCCTTCAATTCGATTTCCAAGCTCACGTTTCCCAAATGAGGCTTCCAACAGAGCGTTCTGTTTCCCTTCAAGGCCTCGAATGCCTTCACGTATTTGTTCAATTGATTCTGCACGATGCTCGGTAGTTTCAATTTCCAATCTTCCTTGAACGGCGGCCAGAATTGCGCCGACAGTATGAGCGCAGAAGTGGGAAAGAGTTCCCTCTGCAAATTGTAATTGGTGTCAGAGTGAATGTTACCGTCTATCCTTTTCGAGTCGTAAACGTCTTTCAACATGACTTCACAATAATGCAACTGATTCTCTCCAAATCGTCTTTTCAACAACTCCAAATGACGTATCTCGCGTTCGGTATGATAGTTGAGTTGCGAGAGCAGTCTATCTGCCAACAACGTGCGATACTCGTTGACAAATAAGTCCTGGCTGCCATAAACGTTCACCAGTGTAGAAATTATGTCAGACACTTTACGCTGTGTTGATTTGGCTGGAAAGATAAATTCATATTAAGAATATTAAGAAACAATTTATTATAAAAATATCTTAAATATTTCGGTAATATAATTAACATTATAATAGTAATATTAAAAGTGTTTTTAAATATTAAAATATTACAAATATAACAATGTTTTTTGTAATTAAATAAATATTATAAATATTAAAAATATTTTTTGTAATTAAATTTTGATCCAAATCTTATTTTGGAATGTATATATCTTAAATCCAAATCGGAAATACGATTATAGTGATGAGACTAGGAAGAACGCAGATTTTTCGCCGAAAAATCTGTGCTTAAAGTCAACAAAAAGGAAATTTCTGCGCTGTAATAGAACCTCGCGGCTTACCAGGATCGGCGTCGACTGGATCCGGCATCCATTTTTCCCAATCTTCAGTTTCATCGTCTGCCGAACCATCGTCCAGCTGCAGGCATTCGCCCTTCACTAATTCATCGGCTAACTCGCTAGGTGAATCATCAAGCAGACTATTAACGACGGAACGTACGGTGTCCTCTCTGCTCCTCAAATAGCATCTGAAGAACAAATTAAATTTGAAAAATTCAATTTTCTAGCATTTTGTATTGAATTCATGCTATAAATCGCAATTTTGATGCGATAACAAAGAAGGGACTCACTTAATGGGCTCCGTTACAGCTTCTAAAAGAACTCCAGTTGGATCAAGATGTTTAAGTGCTTTGATCGCGGCGATATAAGCGGTCACTATATCCGGGGTATTTACACCGGCATGCAGGAGCCTCGTTTTGATCGCTTCCTGTAGATTCTTAACCAGGACCTTTCGCTTATCGGTTCTTTCTAAACAAATCCGGAGATCGTCCACAGCGGGCTGCGACTCGGGATATTCTAGAAAAATGTAGCGTATAATTGCATAAATCAGAAACAAATTTTCGTAAATGTAAATTAAATATACCTATTATTATGTTAAAGAGGTGATCGATTCTTATGTTGGTGTATGTTTCATACAGAAAATGTGATAATTTCTGTTTAAATTTGTTTATGGCGTTGCGAACTTCGTCGCTCAACGCTACTGTTTTTGAGAAACCACCGGAGTAAACTCTTATCAGCCAATTCATGACGACAGTCTCGAGCCACTAAAAATCACATGTAATAACAGCATGTATTATTGCACAATTATATATTTGTTATATAATGAAAAAACTAACATTTTCCAATGAGATCAATTGTGACACGTCAAACGTCTTATCACACGTTTGAACTACATGATTTTCGATACGAATATGGATTAGCGACGTGAGTACGTTTCCCACAAGTCTCTCCAGTAACTCTAGCTCGATTAATTTTCTATTAGTCTCGTGAAACATATAAACTATCATCTGGCACCGGCAGTTCTCCATTTCCTGGCCACATCCTGTACACTGGATCTCGCTGATTGATGTATCTGCTGCAAAACATATGTTTCTATAATATCTCGCATATTTCAACGAAATCACGGATACAGTGCGAATAATAAAGGCATGTTTGCACAATTTACCTTGCGACGAATTGTCGGAATTGCAAAATACGTTAAATGCGATTTTATAAAAGTGTTCAATGATACATTCGTGGCACAGAGGCAGTTGGCTCAGTAACGTCGCTCTCACGATGAGCTTGAATTGTGCTTCTATATCTACATCGTCTTCGATACTTGGAGACGTTTCGCCTCTGTTTTGCTGTAAGTATTCTAACTTCTTTAAAATCGGCAGAAACTCCGTGAGACTAGCGTACAGTCCATCGACGGCAGACTTGAACAATTCGAATCCCCGTTGACCATCCTCCGTGTGCTCGAATTTTTCCCAGAATGCCGGCGCCACGTGACAACGGATGTATTGTTCTACATTATGCATCACGATCTCTATGACATATTTCCTCGTCTTGAGGAATTGTAAAATTTCTACTAAATTCGCAAATTCTTCCCCTGTGCATTCCTCTTGAATCTGAAAGAGAAAGATCATCATCTGTTCGTCTCTTCATCATCGTCTCTTGGATTAAAAATTAGAAAAAAGAATAATTGAAGAATTGAATTACGTATCTTAATACAATAAAAATAAAATTTTACACATACATACATTAGTTTTTTTTTAATTATAGTCTTAATTTGTTAATTTATATATATATAATTAAATTTCAAGAATATGTTAGAACTAAACCTCTGAGCACTATAATATCCGAATTTATCCGAAATCAATGTAATGTAATGTAATAAATGTAATGTTCTTGAATTGTCAAAATCTTACTATCAAAATTGGAATTCATAAAATTCACCTAGAACTGAAAAAGAAGGATATTAATTGCACAATGCAATATATCAAGATTTATTGAAATTATATACAAAATTTTGTATGTGACAGCTGAATATTAGCAAATTTGGATAGTGTTTACAATCCTGTGCTCATATTGAGGTTACGATGTCACACTGTAATTTCGTCGTCGATACTGTAAAAGTTCCACTGTCGAGGAAGCACAAATTTGCGACAGTCAATGTACACTATAAGTAGCACGCACCTTTCCTTTAATTATTGGAAATACATGTTCTAATTGATCGAAGAAATTCTTCAGTTCCTCCTCCACCTTCGCCATGTTTGGATACTAATGGCATGTAAGAACAACCTGCCTGATTTAGGTTATGTTTTGTTAGGTTAGGGTTCACGATTAGTGAAAGCAATTAGGAAGTAAAGAGAAGTATAAAAGATTTCCTGAGCTCTTTTATGTATTAGTGACCTCGAGCGAACTGCGATTTGACTTGTCGAATGATATCTGCGGTATTTTTTTCAACGTCATTGAGGTTGTCAAGTTTTCGTTGCTCGACGCTGGAAGGTTAAATTCAGAGACATGTGTAAACAGAAGGTTTGCCGCAATTCTGCCGGTTCGTGCTAAAATAAATAATTTAAGTTAATCGAAGTCGCTCCAGGTTGCCGTCAGAGAGACGCGACGCAGATATTGAAAGGTGCACGTGTTTACTTTCAGAATCGCCGTGTGAACATGAACGTATTTTCATTCAAGTACAGGAACGTGATTCTGGGGGTGACTGCGACCGCCGTTGGATATTACGCGGTTCTCATGCCACACACAGTTCTCCTGAAAAATTATAGACAGATAGTGTCCAGTTACCAGTGAGTAGCGGAGGGTTTGAAAATTTCCATTCTTACTCCAAGCCTGATAAACATTTTCTCAGGATTTTTTTTATACGAATTGAAACATTTCAGAAATACTGAGAAAATTCTACATTATTTTTTATTAAAATTCTTAATATGTGAATACTGAAATATTCTAAGATTTCTCATTTTATAATTTCTAAAAGATACATTAAACTTTTTCAGATTTTGTAAAATTTCATTAGAAATTATAGAGTTAGGAATCTTAGAAATATTATAGCAAACACAGAACATTGCAACACTGTGACAATGTTGTAATGTTCTGTGTTTATTGAGATCTTAGGATATTTTACATAATAGTAGAATTCTGAAAAAGGTATAGACTTTCTCAGTATTTCTGAAGAGTGTTTCAATTTGTATAATAATTCTGAGAAATTTTCTAAAAAGTTATAAAATTATACAGAAATTCTAAAAAAATTCTGAAAAATTCAGAGAAAAATTTTTAGAGTGCGATCTCTAATATCCTCTTTTTCTAAACACACAGACTAGGCAAGGAAGTGCCTCTAACTTCTAAAGTTCATCAGAGAATACAGAGGGTAATGGACGATTTGAAGCTGCCCGACGAAGTCAGGAATGTTATAAGGCCCTTCAGCGTGTTCGGCTTTGATCTGTTTCACGCCGGTACCCTCAACGCTAAATACGGCGCGATATTGGGGATTCCGCCTAACTTCACCAATACGGAGGCTGAGCTACGCGAGAATCTGCAGGTCAGGGAGGAACCGGTGGACTGGACGCGACAGGACGCGCAGAGTTTCCTGAAAGCGGTAATGCTCTCCGAGAACGCGCAGAAATTCGCGATAGCCCGCGAAATCCTGCGAATCCAGGCGGAGGAGCCGTACTTCAATTCGCTCGGACTGGCTCTGACCGTGGCGGTCCTGTGGACACTTTACAACGTTATATCGTACAGATATAGATTGCGCGAGCGCAATGCGATAGCGCGGTACACACTTTACGCGGCCTTCTCCCTATTTGGTGGAATACTGTGGTTCGGTGTAAAAGACTACCAGAGCTTTCGACTCGACAAGGACAACGACGAAGCCTTGTGCCGCTTAGGAGCCGAATATATCAAGGGCGGACAGGAGTTCTACGAGAAAACGTTAATCAGAAACAAGGCTTTGAAGACACTCTTGGGGGCGGAAGGGAAAAGTACATTTACCATTCACGGAAATGAAGAGACTTTCTTGAGACAGAAGCATGTGCCGATATCCCACAGGAAGGATTTCTTCGACATGCATTTACGAAATTTGGAAGGTACGAAATAAATTGTTTCTTTACGTACATCTAAAATTTTTAGAGAATTTTTTTACGCATACCATCCTTCAGTGATTAAAAATTTTAATGATGTCCGGTACATCTCTTAATTTTCTACACAAATGTATGTATATTAGTATCTCTTTGTTTATGTAATTAATTGCATGGAACTTTACTATACGCGCGAAAAAATGAAATAAAACATACAAAGTGCATTGTGAGCTCAAATACATCAGAAATCATTTAATGTATAAATATAATTGATGTATATATATTTCTGAGAGAGATGTGTATATATGTATTTTTAATGTTAGTGATACTGATTGTTGGTGATAAAATGCAATATTTATAATAAACTATTTGAAAAACAATATTCATTAGGAATATAATTATTAATTACAATATATATGTATGTATATTAGTCTTTAAACTGTTGTACTTACAAGGCATTGTTACATTCTTAATATGCATTAAAACGCGTTCATCGTAGAAGATATATATTTTTAACACGTGTTCAGCACATGGTTATCTTTTACGCGACGAAAATCACAGGTAAGGATACTTTATACATTATCTATATTTTTATATTATATAAGCCATATGATAACATTGTTAAATTAATATTTATAAAAATTTGTAAATATTACATATTGTAGCTAATTTGTACAAATCCTGTTTTCTTCTTTATATATGTAACTAAAAATACAGCTCGCGTGAGTGGCCTGTAGAAACATAGGGTACTCAGGCAGAAGAACGCGTCAGTTGTCTATAGAATTCTTTTATACAGAAAAGATGTACATCTCGGACTACGTGAGACCAAGTGAGCCAAACTGAAAAGACATCCATATATTAGATACACATGTTAAATATTACTTTATATAGAGAGATCATTTTGTGCAGTTGCACTTACCAAAGTTAGCTTATCCTCCTCCTTCTTAAGTATCTTCGCGGTCTGTTCCTGATCGAATTTGACGACGGCGGCGATTACTCTGGCGAGCACCATTGTTTCTCTTCCCATCATGTATTCAAATAGAATGTTCCTAAGGTACTCGATCTCCGTCGAGTCCTCCAACGTGTCGTGTCGCAGGTTCACAAGCTTCCTAAGCTCTGCGAGCTCCCGCCTCTGAGAAGTCAGCGTCTGCTGCAGAGTGTGAATCGATCCAGTGCTCGTTTGTATCGCGGCCATCGCCACGCGTGAAGTGCTCTCTAATTCCTGTATGAAATTTCAGCTTACTCATGACATTCTTTCAATTGAGACAAGCAACTGCGCTACGTAAAAGTATGTATAGAGGAAAAGCGTAGTGGCTTTAGGCATTAAAATGAAAAAGAAATGAAATAAAGTTTTACCTCGGATGCTGCTTCAGTTTGTGCATTAAGCTGAAAATAATGTGAAATAAACGCAAATTAAAAAAATAAATTTAAAAAAAATGCAAAATGTGCATGAATAATTATAAAAATATATATCAAAATTAATTTCAAAGAATATACAGCACTAAATTAAATTATACCTTCGAAATAATATTAACTTACCTTTCTTTCAGTCTGCCACTCTTTTGTTAGTTCATTCAATTCCTCCTCGTGTTTAGCTTGCAAGTTATCGATTTTCTGCTGCACTATGGCCTTCCACTTTTTCTCCAATTCTTTTTTTTCTTCAGCGTGTTCCTTCTTATTCTGTGTGATCGTTTCCATCAAGTGAGCAATATCCTTTCCTTTCTCTGTTGCCGCATCTTTTCTCTCCAGGGCGAGGCTTTCGAGCTGCTCGGACTTCTCTGTCAGCTCTATTTGACAATCTTTCAGTTGTTCCTTGTACTGTTGCACAAGATTCGATTCATAGTTGTGTTGGCGATCTATGCAAAAATTAGATACATTATATTGATTGTATCAAAATATTTTTCCAAATCTGTTAGTCTTATATATAAAAATATATATTTATATATAAAATTATGTATTTTTTTTTAGATGAAAAAGCATCTTACCGAAACGTTTCTCCAACGCGGCTTGGAGCTCCTCTTCCTTGTCATGCAACTGAGCTTGGAACTCTTTGACCAGCTGCTTCAGCCTCATTCCTTGTTCCTCCTCGTTGGTCTTCAACTGTTCCCTCAACTGACTGGTTTGCAACCTCAGCTCGTTATTTGCCATTTGCATCTGCGTCTCTTTCGCTTGGAATGTAATCAACGTCTCGTCGAGTTGCGCCTCTAATCTTTGATTCTCCTCGCGTAACTTGTCGCTGCTAAGCTTCACGTCTCCGGCGTTACGGGCTGTTTCCAATTCTTTTCGTAACGCATCGTTCGTCTGAACGAGAGAGTTAATCTCCGACTGCAGACCAGCGAGTTTCTCTTCCGCTAGCGCGAGCGAATTTCTCAGCGTGTCCGCATCCTTTCTTCTTTCGTTGACTTCGAGGGAGAACCGCCTCAAATTCCCAATCTCCTGCGACATGTTGGATATCTTGTCCTCCAATAATTTTATCTCTGCGTCTTTCGTCGTCAGTAAATCTTTCAAGACGCCCACCTCCGTCGACGAATCCTTCGCAGACTGTAGAGCATCTATCTCCGACTGTAACCTACCGTTTTCCGCCCGTAGAGCCTCTAAACTAGATAGCTTAGATTGTAAATTATTTACATGAGTTTGCAGCTCCGTATTATTGCAATTTACACTTTCCAACTCGGCAATTCTGTCCTTCAGAGCTTTCCGCTCGGCGACCAGCACGTTGTTTTCCGAGCGTATTGCCTCTGCGTCGGAATTCTTTTGGATCAAATCGCCAAGCTCTGATTTCAATTCCGCATTCCTATCCTCCATGTCTTTAATTCTTTTAACTTCGTCCCTCAGTAACTTTAACTCTGCGCAAAGCCGTTCGTTCTCCTCCTTCACGACGTTGCCGTCTGTCAAAGCTGTATCCAACTCGGAAATTTTACTTTTCAGCTCAATGTTTCGCTCGTTAAGTTTCCCTTTAATCTCCTGCGATTCTCTGTCGCTCGTCGCCAGTCTCTCGTTTAGCGAATTCAATTCTGTATCTTTATATTCGAGCTGCGCATTAACGATCGTTAATTCATTACTTAAGCGTTCTACCTCGTCGCTCTGAGTGTTCAGCTGAGATTTATACGATTCCACGTGATTCTTCACTGTTCTTCGTAATTCTTCAATCTCCTTCTCGTAATCCGCGATTTTCTGCTTCAGAGTCTCGTCGTTTTCGCAAAGCTTCTGATTACGGCTCAAAAGATCGTTGTGCGTGTCTTTCAGACCTTTGTTCTCCAGAGTGATCGTCGTGAGCTGAGAATTTTCCAATTTCAGCGACTCTATCTGCTTCTCGAAGGTCTCCAACATACTGGACAATTCTGCCTGCCGGGTCTTCGACTCGTCAAGCTCGGCTCTCACCTCCTCGATCGTTTTATTCTGCCGATCTTTAATAGTTTTCATCTTCTTCAATTGCACGAGCTTTACGTTTACCGTCTCCTGCAATACTTTGTTAGTTTCCATTAATTCGGCAATTTCCTTCGCGTGATTTTCCCTCGTCGCTTGATACTCTGCTTCCAGGTTCAAGTATTTCCTCACGTGTTCTTCAATCGTCTGTATATGACTGTCGCATGCAGATTTTAAGTGCGCGATGTGCTCCGTTTCGCTCATCAGCTTCTCATCGCGAGTCTTTATCTCAGCCTCCTTTTTAGCCAGATCATCCTTCAAACAAGCAATTTCTGATCTCAAGGTGTACAGCTCCTCTCGCAGTGAATCGTGATTGCCACTCTCCGATTTTAACGAATTAATGACCTCGTTTGCCTCGTGTAACTTTGCATTCAGTTCATCTACCTCCTTTGAGACACGACTGGCGTCCTGCATGTGTTTCTCTCTTAAATCATCAATCTCGGCAGACAACGCGTGATTTGTAGACTCGAGATTTTCTAACGTCTTCAGTCGTTCTCGCAGAATCTTGACTTCCTGTTGCGACTGCGTCAATTTGTGCGAAGCCGTTTCCAGATCGTGAATCTTAAAATTGAGATTATCGATCTCGGCTATTAATTTGTTATTCGTCGTGTTAAGCTTGTCGTATTGATTGCTTTTCAGCATCAGCTCTTTCAGTTGTTCGTTACTCTTTCTCAATTCCGTTTCCAGTACGGATTTGTGATTCGTAACTTGCGCCAGTTCCGACTGCAGGCCTGCCTCGTTCAACGTAAGCGTTTCTAAATCCTTAATCTTCAAACGCAATTCGTCCACTTCGGATTTCAATGTCACGTTCTCTTCTTCGAACTTTACAAAAGATACGGCGAGAGTTGCGTTCATGCTCGATATTTTAGCCTTCTGATTTGAGAACTCCTCTGCAACAACACGTTTAACGTCCGTGCAGTCTTGCTTTAAACGCTGCATGGAATCATTATAATAAATAAGACGGTTTATCAAGTCGCTCCTCTCCTTTTTCAATAAGCTTATAACTGAACTGTCTGCCTGGGTTTTATTTGTAAGGTCATCAATCGTAGATTTGCAAAGTTCGAACTCATTTTGTATCACGTTTAATTCGGTCCTTTTGCTCTCCAATTCTTCCTGCATCTCAGAAAACTCCTTCAATTTATCATTCAGCGATTTTATCTCCGCTTCCCGGTCGATCAATTTATATTTAGTCTTTTCGAGCATAGCTGCGTACTGCTGCATCTTTTTATTGTAACTCTCGCACACCTGGTCCCTGTCGATTAACGCATCTCTCATGTTCTCCAATTCCTTGTCGACGCTTTGCACTGTCGCTTGAAGCTTCTCAATCGTCGAATCGGCGTCTTTCCGTTTCTCTTCCGCGATAATCCTATACGCATCGTGCTCCTGCTTCAGATCTGAATACGTGACCTTGTAAGCAACCAGTTCGTTCTGTAATGTTTCTTTGTCATGTCTATATTCTACATTTTGTCTTTCCATTTCGTCCAATTTACGCTGCAACTCAGTTTCCCTTTCTTTCGAACGAAGCGTTACTTCGTCCACATTCTCATCCTCTGTTCTCGTTTGTTCACCGTGATCGACTTCCTCGTGACGTTTTATCTCGGCTTGTCGCGTAGATCTCGCTACTTCGACCTTCTCTTTCGACGCGTCGTGCGCGATCGCGCCTTTATCCGCAATTGTATTCGAATCAGCGTGCACGGATTTAAGCTCACTTAATTCGGTCTTGTATCTCGCTATTGCCTCGTTTAAATTCTCTTTATCTTCTGTTACGTGCTTCAAATCGATTCGCAGCTGCTTGATTTGTTCCTCTTTCTCTTCGAGTTCCCTGTGCACGGAGAGTTTATTCTCGGCTAACGAAATCGCCGACTCCTCTTCGCGTTTGTGCAAAGCATCTACTTGCTCGGTCAGCTTTGCGATCTCGGTACGCGCCGCACTCAATTCGCTCTCCGCCGCGTCTATCCTCTCGGCAGTGGAATTCTTTAATGCCTCATGCTCATTCTCCAGAGTGTTCTTTTCCTTCATCACCTCCGTGAATTTCTCTTTATTTCGCTTCAAGGATTCCTTGTATTTCAAAACGAGGCTTTCCAGCTTCTTTAGCTTGTCCTTTAATTGAGTATTTTCTATCGACAGCGCATTATTCTCGTCATTAGACGGCTCGTTCGTCAAATCGATTAGATTCTCTTTAGAACTTTCTCTTTGTTGAGTATCTTCTGCTTCTGAATTCTCTAACGTTGGTCCGCTTACTTGCAACAATTTTATCTTTGTATTTAACGTATTTATAATGTGATCCTTCTCTTCTATATCATTCCTCAGTACGTCCTCCAAGTGTGCCTTCGCTTGCTGCTCTAATTGACATTGCTCCTTTAGGTCGTTTACTCTTCTTAGAACCTTGTCTTGCGTTTCAACCAACACGGACTCCAGTCTGGTTTTCACTCGGTCCAATTCACGATAGTGCGTAGCGAGATCCGTGTACCTACCGCGATACTTGTGATACTTGGTTTGCACCTTTCGGTAGGCGGAGTACAGCTGATCCTTGGTGACTCTATCGAGATGGGGACTGATATTGTCGTCCACTTCGCTAGCCGACTGATCCATGTCCGACTGCAAAAGCAAAACTGTCAGTGTTGTCAGGCAGTTGGAAAGCTGTGGATCGAATTGGTACATTTACAGTGACGAACCTGCAAGTGGTATAAATTCGGAGGACTCTCGTACATCGGAAACAACGAAGACGCGTCGCTGGTGACGCTGCTAACCGAGGATCTTCTCGAGATCTCCGCACGATTCGGCGACGGCGATATCAGGTCAACATTTTGAAAGCTGTGCTTCGCCGGAGTGTTCTTTGGCGTTTCTACAAAATAAATTTCATACTGTCACCGAACTGTTATGTGCAGAACGTATATACAAGGTAGGGGTTTCCGCACAAGAATATCCGTAACATGTTACATTAACTTAAAAATAAACTTATGTCAATGCATAATTGGTAATGTAAGGAAGACTTTTCTTGAAAGAAAGGTCTTCTTACAGATTTCTTTGTGCATTGACTGGAGTTTAAGATTACATACGAATTTAAACTCAAGGTCATTACTTTAGGTAACATAACGTGTTATGGAAAAGCTTGTGCAATAGCCCTAATACCATGAAGTGTGTCAAGTATGATTATCTATTATCTACAAAGTATCATATAGAGGATACATCGCCAGAACAGAAGTAGAATGCTTATGTATATATATTTCCGAGATCCCCTGTGTCTCCAGAGTTAATAGTTACTTTCCATTTAAAAACTCTCACTTGTGACAGCATGACTTATTTAAAGTGACAAAGCTAGCATTAACAATACAGATTTAAAACCTCTCTTTTAAAGTGATTTAACAAGACTCGCTAAAGCACATAGTCTCGAGCTTGTGCAGATTATAGGTAAAAACTCAGTTGAATCTCATTTATCAGAGTAAAAAGGAATACTCAACAGCGGCGTTTAACTGAGTCATGACATCACAAGTGAGAATTGTCTGAGTTTTGATGTAAATGGAAAGTAACTAATGTCATTAGCATCCCTCTTCTGGCGTGTCTCCCCGAGTGAAACTCGCCGAGGACGGTCGCGCTTACCGTCTCCATCCTCCGTCAGGCTGAAATTGTCATTCGACGCCGACACTTCCTGAATGGAGCTGTTGGACAGAGCCGGCGACACCACTGCCTGCAAGAAACAACAACAAAAGAAGGAATCGATCGGAGATCGTCACTTTTGCCGAATCGAACGAGGAAGAGAAAGACTTGCTCGCTGACCTGCGCCAGTTGCTGCACGCTCGCCTGCAGCCTCGCGGGCGACTGCTTCATCTCCTCCGCGAGCTTGTCCTTGAATTTCTTGAACATCCTGGCGCGGTCGTCGGAAGTGGCGGTCGGCGATAAGGCGCGCGCGATAAAACGCCGAGCGGAGTCAGAGTTCCTTCGCGACGGTCGGTCGCGCGCGGCGCTTCGCAACGGCGCGCTGTTTACGTGGACATGGGTCGTGGACAGGAACGGTGGCGCGAACACGGGCAATCCGGACTACGGCGAGGGAGTCCGGCCCGGGGGACATAGTGACACCTGCGCCCTCCTTTCACCCTCACCGCTACCCGGATCCTCGCGAGCGAGAACACCTCCGATAAGGCTATCGCGGAGAAAAATCGCACGGACGTCCAGCTACATTATTTGATTATCCCACGTATGCCAACTGTGACACATACGCGGACGTACGCGTGTGTGGGTGCGTCGGCCGCCATTGCCGTGCGGACGTTCGGTGACGTCATCACGTGTCAGATGCTGTTTTCAACGGCTGACTCTCCTGCGTGACGTAATTGGTTTACAATGCGATGGAAAATTCCAAAAATTGAGGATTTAAATAGAGGAAGGATCGTTGTATACCTATTCGATCGACAGAAATCTTCTATATTATGATTAGATTTAAATCATGCTTAATCAAGTTGAGTTTTCATTATCCAGAAACAAAGGATAATCTCGACTAAATTTCAACTCGAGTGTCACCTGTAGTATATTATTAATATTTTGTTTAACACTTGAGAGGAAAAGTTAGAGGCAATAAATTATATAGCAACTTTTTCATAAACATTTGTGGCGATTAAATTCGATTAATTGGACTTTAACTGGCTTTGTTTAGGCTTGTAGTAGACTATAAATTAAGAGATTGAATTGGAATTCAGTCAATTTGAACAGAAATAATTTTGTGAATTTTTTTTTAAATTTTAATCGAATCCCAATTCTAATCTTTAGTTTGATATGAACATTATAGCTTTGATTAAATTAAACGCGCAAATGTTTAAGTCAACAGGAGCAGTAGAACATAATCTAATAGCTCCACAGACAAATAAAAATAAAATATGCTTAAAATAAATTAATAAACAAATAACATACTAAAATACATCAGTATACACGATGAATCTACTTCCCAAGGATGAAGGGGGTTCAGAAGAAAACAGTTGGTTTTAAAGAATTTTTGTCGGCTGGACGTTTATTTAGACAACTTCGGCTGCCCTCGCGCCTCCCTTGTGAGTCTTGGACAGATACTCGGCGAACTCCTGGTACGGCGCCTTAGCCAGAGCTTGTTCCTTCCACAGATCGGGCGTCAGGTACGCGTACGTCTTGGCGATCGCGGCGTACGTGGCCTTGGCGAAGTTACCGAGCGTACAGGTGGAGCCCCTGGCCGAGGTGTAGCAGTCCTCGATACCAGCCATCTGAAGCAGCTTCTTGGGAACCGGAGCAGACACGATGCCGGTACCCCTAGGCGCCGGTATGAGACGCACTTGCACGGAGCCGCATTTGCCGGTCACCTTGCACGGCACTGTGTGCGGCTTGCCGATCTTGTTGCCCCAGTAACCGCGTCGGACTGGCACAACGGACAGCTTCGCCAGAATGATAGCGCCACGAATGGCGGTGGCTACTTCCTTGGAGCACTTCACTCCCAGCCCGATGTGCCCGTTGCTGTCTCCAATGGCGACAAAAGCCTGCAAAAGACCGCTCGCTTTAAATTCACTGTTCTTTTTTTTACATTTTACTCAACTTTCTTAGCGTCGATGCTCATGTTAGAGATTATTACAGTTATACGTTTATTCTTCTTGTCGATTCTTTAATTAATTAATTAATAATGTCCAAGGAATGTGCAGGTTTACCTTGAAACGCGTGCGTTGACCTGCTCTCGTCTGTTTCTGTACCGGCATGATCTTCAAAACTTCGTCCTTCAGATCTGGCCCGAGGAACTTGTCAATGATTTCAAACTCCTTGATGGGTAAGGAGAACAAGTAAATATGCTCCAGAGACTGGATCTTGCCGTCTCTGACCAAGCGACCCAGCTTGGTGACCGGCACCCATTCCTTGCTGTCTTCCTTGCCGCGTCCACGGCCGCGTCCTCTGCCCCTACCACGACCTCGACCTCTTAGACCTCCACGGTCGCCTGCGCCACGAGAGCCGAAACCTCCGCGAAAACCACCGCGTGCGGCTGGAGCAGCGTCCGCCATTCTGTTAAGTAAAATAAAATAATTCTATATATTGTTGCCAGTGCTTTGTAGTAACTACAAAGGTTATGCACAATCGTAAATTAAATTGAATCAGGATTAGGAGATATAATCAATCGTTTTTGAAAATTAAGACTGAAATATATTCACAATTTTACTCAATAGTCAACCTAACCTAACGAGCCAACACGTGGCACTTGATATATTTCGAATCGCGATGAAAATCCTATGTGCGAGAACATTTTTTAACTGTTCCTACGATTGAATGAAAAACGTATAACAAAATAATTATTATTTTATTGGTGTAACATGCTGAATTTGGAAAATTTCGCAAATATATACTTACGTTGCTTCCTTTCTTCAAGTAAAATCACAGAAGAATGGAAGATTGGTAACACCGTGCACACGACGTCATTAATGCCTAAAGGTGTCTTTTCATGTGACGTTCGAAGCTCTATTTTAACGTCAGAAGATATCAAATGATAAAAATTCGTGTATTATTGACATTTTAAAGTCTTCTTTTCCTTTTTTTCATTATTAAAAGGAAAGAAAAGGACACTTTGAAGTATTTCATTTGTAGTGATTTGTAATGTCAAGTGGACATTAGTTTTACAACGATTGCACACATATTCGTACGGAAGTCTAATGATCTGGGATCACCGAGACCAATGGAAACCTTTGGTTGCTACAAGTGCTTGACGTCACATCCGATATTTCAAAAAGCGACACGTTTTATATCGACAAAATACGAGAGAGGGGCGACATTCACGAAAAATATAACGATATCAATTTATGTTTGCTTTTTATTGCTATCGTACACTTAAATAACGCAGTAACACTTGCCACAATATATAACATATTGTCAATTATTACATCCTCGGCGATCACCCATCGACTCTCGAAACATCCCGTGTCAGTCACATTATCAACAATATTATAGGACGATCGATGATCAAAGATCTGGGAATATGTATATAAATGGTGGACATTTCTGTTATTATAAAGAGATTACGTCCTCCACATATACAATCTTACAAAGTACACGTTAGAAAGGAACTGAAAGTTACCGAAATTGCGTTATTCATTCGCGCTCTAGTAGTATAAAAAGAAATTCTCACAAAGTAGGTAATATCGCACCTGAAAACGGGGTCCAAGCTGAAATTTTATTGATCACATTAACAACGTTTATTCTACTCCGTTGAGGACACTTGTTGACAATGGCGTGGTGTACATTTATTCACTATCACGGATGCGACTCATTGAGACTGAGGATACCATTTTCTCGCGCACCGCTCGCGTTTCTCCTCGTTCGGCCTGATGCGATACCTGAGTTATAAAAGTATTATTGTACTGAGAATGGGGGGAGAGGATACATCGGGCACACGGTGATGATGAGATCACACGTCTCCGAAATGCACATCGGATAATACTTTGGTAATGTACTGGCGGCGAGTAATCGAGACGGCGTGTTTAACGGGTCACGAAGCAACGTGGCTAACAGGATCCTCGCACTGGAATTCTCTATCCGTCACGAGGCGATGTCAACGGAACATTCGAAGGCGATTTAAGTGTGCATTTGCTGCGAGCTTGACCCTCCTCCCTTTAGCGTTGGTTCATCTAAGATTCTAGTCGTGTCCCTATTGTGCATCGCAAATTTGCGCTCGCGAACTTACTATGCTTCCTATCGAGAGAAATTCCTACGCGAAATCGTTTTCTCAATTTCTTTGCACGTTAAATTAACTCGGCATTAGGATCTTGTTACACGGTATACAACGCACGGGATACTTTTTCTTGTTTCAGCCAATTATATTCTCCATTAAATACTTTCATCTAATAATTAGAAAATAAAAATATCATACCGCGAGACAAGAATCTTAAACAGGCTGTTTTATCTTTAAAAAACTTATCTCACGCGTTTATTTCATCGTGCTCGCTTCTATAACTGAAATTTCGAGCGTTTTACTGTTAATTCTGAAGGTGTTCAAGCTTAATTTAAAGGTGATATTCTCGCAAGTCCACTAATCTCCTATGTATTTTTATAACACTTCATTTGAGTAGTGGATTGAACGTTTTCCTGTTTGTTTAGTTAAAGCAGCAGAGTGTAATACCACCGTATATTGCCCCGTCACATTTCTTTCTCGATCAGATATTATAAATATGACCGTTTTTCACTTTGTGATGCATGACTGTCGGGCAATCGAAATTACCGGATTAATCACGCCGAATTAACAACGAACGGCTCGCGTTTAGGATCTCATATATGGATAATCATATTCCCGTAGAGGCGCAAAGGTCTCCTTGATAGCCTGCGGGGATGCCCAGCGAAGAGCGTAGTGAGGACCGCCAGCTTTGTCGTTTGTCCCGGACATTCGACTGCCACCGAATGGTTGTTGGCCGACCACCGATCCAGTGGATTTATCGTTGACGTAAAAATTACCGGCAGTATATTTGAAGTCCTCGAGTGCTTTCCTCGCCCATTTTCTATAATATATCATATACATATATGAGGAAATAACTTATTTTTCATTTACTTATCATTGTTATTGAACGATCGTAAAAATTTTGAGAATTTATCGAGATTGCTTGGTAAAAAATATTATGTCGTTACACTACAAATCTTATCTTATAAATTTTATCATATATATGTAGATATAACTTCAATGTAAATACAATTTAAAATTGAAGTTAATAATTGTAACATATACACAATAATATTTTTAACATTCTTCTTACACTCGTTACACACATGAAACATCATGTACAGAATAACATCAACATAACAAGATTAATTAATATTACTTACTCATCTTGCGCGAATATCGCGCCTGTTAAGGCGTATGGCGTGGACGTTTCCACTAGCTTTACTGTCTCATCCAGCTTGGAATCCTTGTAAACATATATCGTTAGTACCGGGCCAAATATTTCTTCTGTCATGAGTTTTTCTTTCGGATCTTTGCTTTGTACTATTGTCGGTTCGATGAAATATCCGCACCTGGAAAAAGATTTGCATCTCAAAACAATAGGTTCTTTAAAGTAAATCTAATCATATTTGCGATAAAACGTACGAATTGTCGTAGCCCCCACCGCCGAGAATTTCCATCTTGGGTGATTTCTTCGCGTAGTCGATGTAACCGGAAATCCGTTTAAACGCGACATCATCTATAACGGCGCCAGTAAAGACAGTGAAGTCTCGAATGTCACCGATTGTGAGTTTCTGACGAAGAGCTAAGAGGCCGTCTTTAACCTGGAACGACAGTTCAATGAGATCACATAAATGCGCATTACCGAGGGATTTAACAGAGATTTGCGTTATCGCTAAACCCACCTTGCCCCATAGAGATTCCGGCACGTACATTCTACTGCAAGCGGAGCACTTCTGTCCGTTGAATTCAAACGCGCTTCTTATTGTCCCATAAACGACCGTTTCCACGTCGGCACTCGAGTGGACAAAGTGATAATTCTTGCCGCCACACTCGCCGATCAATTTCGGGTAGTTCCTGTACTTGGAGAGATTCTGACCGACCTGGGCCCACAAGCGATTGAACGTCGGTACCGAGCCGGTGAAGTTGAGTCCGGAAAGGTGAGGCGAGGACGTGATGGTATCACCGAACACGGGTCCCTCGCAGGGAACGAAATTCACCACGCCGGGCGGCACCCCGGCCTCTCTGCATATCTTAAAGATCCACCAGTTGGATAATAACGCGGTGTCGGACGGCTTCCAGAGCACGGCGTTACCCTGCAATCGCGGCGTGCACGTCGACACGTGCGTGTTATTATTAGCGCGTTACTTTCATCGCGCGGGCTTGGGATTAAAGGGCAGTCAGTATGGTTTGCGAATTACAAACCATCAGTGCCGGCGTGTAGCTGAGATTACCGCCGATGGCGGTGAAGTTGAAGGGCGACACCGCCGCGACGAAACCGTCCATACCACGATACCTCATCGAGTTGCGAGTCTGCTGATCCGGCGAGATCGGCTGGTACTTGAGGCTCTCCTTCACGAAATACGCGTGCATCTTGAAAAAGTCGATCAGCTCCGCCGCGCTGTCGATCTCCGCCTGGATCACGGTCTTGCTCTGGCCGAGCATAGTGGCGGCGTTAAGTTGCTGCCTGTACTTGGTCGCCATCAGATCCGCTATCCTCAACCACATCTCCAGCCGTTTCTCGATCGGACACTTCTCCCATTCCCGTTGCGCCTTGACCGCGACGTCGATCGCTCTCTTCACGAGCTCCGGCGTCGCCCAGTAATACTTTGCGACTTTTTCCTTGTGGTTGTGCGGCTGGAAAAAAAATTCCCCAATTGTCTTGTGCACGAGAAAAGGATGAGCGCGTGAATCGCACGTAAAACATTTACGTTTATCCTACTGAAGAACACTGAGCGATTAGAAGATTAGGAGACGTACCATGACTTGATATCTGCACAGATCGGTCTTGATCTCCTCATTTCCGATAACTAACGGCACCTCCTCGCATTCGCTGCTCATCTTATCCAAGACCTTCTCCAACTCCGCTCTTTCCGCGCTGCCCTTCTTATAGCTGAGAACGGGCTCATTTTCCAACGGAAAGTCCGGCGGACTCGACACCGGAACTATTGATCCCAGGTATCTGGTGCCGACTCTGTCAAATAACAAACAAACGTCAAAGTGTTTACACTCAACAGAAAAGCTATCTTGAGTATAGATGCGCCTGATAAATTGAGATTTATCTAGAGTCCTCTTAAGAAATCTTGTTAGCGATAAGACTTGTCTTCAAATATTTATCCAAGCACTTGTAAAATCTTGAGTTATAATAGTCTTATCGTTGCTAAATATGCACTAGAATTTTGGAACGAGCCATTCGTTTGCTTATCGCATGAACGATATCGTGCATTTAAATGTTCGGAAATATCGGTAGCTCAGAGAATCAAGAGGATTTTTTTTAGCATGAGGGATCTCTTTTTGTGCGCCGCATCGCATGATATCGCCTAATAATTATCATATACAGATCAATGAGTACCATTAAATTAACATAGCATGGCGAAAGACATTGATATACTCCGCGTAGATACACGGAAAAGCAATGCCACGCTAATAGTATTATATAATGTCTTCGCTCTGTTTGACCCTAATTAGCGCGGTCTTATCGGCGTTGAATGTATAGATAATTACGACAAATTGTGATCGGCGCAAGTTATTTCACGAGAAAGTATTGCTTTTGCAATGTTCATGTCATCGTAAATAGCATTTAAGATATAACAATTTCTGTCGATCGTAAATTATTTTGATTGTTAATTACTTTCATAAATGATTATATCAATACTATTACTTGATATTAATTGATATCAATTATTACGATATGTTAATTAAAACTGTTAATTAAAACTGCTTATATATAGCATCATAAAACTCTAAAAATAGAAAATTTGCAATGGTTATGTTAACGTTCGAGAAAGGAATTATCGTTCGCATATTTTTGTCGCAATAAAGACATCCATGACCGTCTAATTCCACCCTTCTCAAGATCTTCGAAAGAGAAAGAAAAAAAAGAAGAAAAGTATGATCGTTCTATTAACTCTAATTAAGGATTCAATCGGTCGTGAATGCGGGGATAAAATCTGCAGAGCAAGTCTTGAAGAAACAAAATTTTCTTATCCCTTCTGACCTCTTGAATGGAAACAGCCAGAGGCACGCGTGTCGATCACCAGCCGTGTTATCGCGAGCATCGAAATTAATTATCGTCGCGATAATAATCTTTCGTGAGAACCGGCGTATTCGAATCGTGAGTGAAACAACACGCGCTGACGCGACCGAGCGGTATTTAAAGTATTCTTAAGATAATATGTATGTAGACAGGGGTAAAATATAGCCGCTATAATCGGCGCTGGTAACGTCAACTGTCGCTCTTACATTTGACAAACGACATGTTTTTGTCGCAAACGTGGGACGGAACAACGTAACGCAGAAAATGTTAAAGAAAAAAAAAGGACATTCTTTGAATCGGCAGATTGCGCCGATTTTGATGACAATTTTCTCCACTCGCTCGAATCGTAGAAAAGAGAGAAAGGAAGAGAAGGGGAGAAGCTGAGAGACTAGAAAGTAGCGATCTCGCGAGGTCAATCGAGAGCGCACCGGTGACTGACAAAGAGAAAGAGTAGTAAGCGAAGAAAGACGGTTCAACTGCATCGCCTTTCTCGCTCACCTAGAATCGTTGTCTTTGACGGACACGGTATAGACTACATGACGAAATCACAAGGCAGATTTTGCAAAGTTCATTTTACAGATCTCGTTTGGCGGGATGCCAGCGAAGAAGTAGAGTCTGTTAGCGGATGACAGATCGACCGTGGCATCGGGAATATCCATCGTTTCATTGCCGTTTAATGTCAATTTCTATTAACGTAAATTAATTCTTAATCTCGGTTTAACTTATTTTTTTTCTAATGTCCATTTCTTCCAATGTAGATTAACTTTAATCTTGGTTTAACTTACTTTCTAACTTTTTCTAATTCTAAAAATTGGAGAAAGATACAAGATAAGTTAAACCGAGATTACAGTTAATCTACATTGGTAGAAATGAATGAGAATTGGAATGAGACAAAAAGTAAATTGAGCAGAGATTAAGCTGCATTGGTAGAAACGGATATAAATGGCACGTTATGAAATTGACGGATCACGCTCGGTTTCCGCTGGCGAGCCTCCGGCAGAACACGAGCCTAATGTGGACACAGTCGGCGGGCCAATATTCCGCCGCGATATTCCGCCCGAATTCTTCTGGCATACGTCGGCGGTATTAGCGCACTGCCAACATTTTGCCTGGGAGAGAGAGAAGGACGAGTGATCGGCGGGCTTAAAGGCGACTTCGACTGAATCCCGATTAACTTCGCCGGCGATTTAATCCCGGCCCGGCAGAGAAGCGCTGGTAGCGAAACTCTGAAACGAGAATTCGTTATCCTCACGTCGGTCTCTACTGATGTAGATCAGGCTCAACTTGTTTATCATCTTTTTTCAATTCTTAGGATTACAAAAAGATAGAATTAATTAGAATTAATCTACATTGGCAGAAATGAATGTAATCCCAGTAAACACAAAGTAACAGTAATATAACGTCAACGTTAAAATTTCCTACTCAACAATATAACTGTTATATACGAGACGAGTTATATCATAGTTATATTGAGTCGAGTGGGAAATTGTTGTTGCTTTGTGTTTACTGGGATCTCTCCAACCTTCCTTTCCACGTTCAAGCGGCAGGAAACCAACGATTCTATTCAAGTCGACGAGGTGCCTTGTCGTTACGTCGCAAGTGGAGCACATCGCGATGAATTAATCACCGATTAGGTTCGAGAGGCTCGAGGTCGTCGCCGAAATTGAAACCGAGCGAGCGTGGGGCCCGCTACGGGTTTCGGAGCGCGGTTTGATTTAAGACACATTTTCGATACCCGTGGAAGTCGTCCTCGGGCCGGCGACTCGTCGGCGACCGTCGCTCGAGAACGATCGATGAACTTCCTTTCCGAGAGGAAGCGGCCGGGCGAGAGAGAGGAGTTGGGTTATCCGGCCGGATTTCGCGGTTCGCGACACGATCGATGTCGTCGCCCGGACGGCAGGCGGGGGAGGGCGGCGGGCACTCCAGGTCTTACTCACTTTTGGGTATTCGTCAGCAACGCCTGACGGCAAATCAGGCCCAACATCTTCCGGTGGAGAGACGGGGACGGGTGGCAGGTGCGAGAGAGCGAGAGAGACAGCGAGA
>VBVQ01000554.1:0-54296 GCA_011636635.1 Tetramorium simillimum
ATTTTATATAATTTATTTTAATTTTATATATTTTATATATTTTTTTATATATTTTGAGTTATATATCAGAAATATAATTCTAATGTCTGTATAAATAATTTATGATTATAGAACTATATCTGATTGTAAAGATAACATAATAGAAATATTTTTGAAGGAGCAAAATGAAGAAACATTTATAATTCTTGTTACAAATACTGGAGCTATTTGGAGGTATTACATTTACTTTAAATTTATATTGCACTCACATAATATATTCCATCTTCTTATATAATTGAGTTTATTCTATATTTAAATATTTTTAATATTTTAGATTCTGTAAATTTTATCCTAAAGCTTTAGAGATTGCATTTACTAGCGATGATAAAGCTATGGTTACAGAATATACAGCAAATATTCAGTGTTCTCAGATGTTTAAAGGATTTACTAATGAGGAGGTAATAAAAATCTTGTTTATACTTTAATAGATGTACAAATTACATTTAAGACAAAGTTAGATTACATAAATATCATATTTTTTGCTTTCCTTATCAATTTATAGAGAGTATGTTACAGTTTCTTAATGCTACCATAGACGCATCGTCAGAAAAACTATTGATAGCTATAGTTGGAACAAATTCGATATTTACTTGGCCTAATGAACAATACGTTAATTTCCAAAATGTATTTTCTTTTGGATATAAAAAGTTAAAACCGCTGCATGGCAGCAGGTAAGTAAATTTTTAAATTACGCTAATATTAGTTAATTTGTATTTTTTAATTTATATTTTAAGTTGTAAAAATAGTATGTAAAAAATATTTTTTGTTTTAGTAAGATGCTCTGTCTACGTACAGACCATGCATTAAGTATGATATGTCTGAATACATTTCTTACATTGAAAATATGCGATGGCCCAGTGTTTGATTTTAGTGTAATACAACATGATGATGCTGATTATTGTGAAATTTTATTTTTAACATATTCTAAGGAGAATCCCACTACATATACATTACATGTTATTTCTTATCCAGGTAAATGTTTATTATTATTATTATAAATAAATTATTTTTATTTGTAAATATTTCGGTTTTTATAAATTAAACATGAGATACTTTGTACTTCTTTTAGATTTTGAACAGAAATTAGAGATCAACGTGTCTATCAACACTTATTTATTGAAGGTTTTGGGTACTTCTGATAATCTATTTTACATAGAAGGTGTCATTTCTGCTGAGACTGGTATTATCGACACGTTTAGAATAAAAATGATATTAGAAAGTATTCCTGAAATACGTTTAGCGAAATTATTAAAGAAGAGACAATTTGATGCAGCTGAAGCTTTTGCAGAAAAGTTAAATCTTTCAGTGGAACCTATTTATTGTTCTAAAGCAGCATTACTCGTGGAACAACTCAGTCCCTGGGCAAAATCTGCTCCTAATTCAATTAACGTAGATACGTTGATGAATGTTCTAGATAAAATACAAGATGTGCAATATGTGATTGAATGTTGTAGTAAAACCCTCATTTCTGATTATGTACAACTGAAACGGGTATATTCCTATGCTCGGCAAAGAATAGTACAAAATATTAAGGTATTTTATATTTGTTCCCTTTATTGGTATAGTAGCTCGAATGTTTCCATATTTAATTTAGATTCTTTGCAGATCAAAAATATAAATGATTCGTTGAATACTAGTTTATCTGTAATAAATGACACTTCATATAGACTTGAAACTTTCCAAATGATCCAAGATATCGAAGCAGATATGTTATTTAACGATGACGCAAGTATGAAAGAATGGATACAATTTTCACAAGCAAATTTATTGGAAGAATTTACTACTCGTTTAAGCATGGTATTGTATGATTATAATTATACATATATTATAATGTAAAAGAATGTCAAGTTACAAAAATTACCAAGTCGTTGTACTTTATGATGTTTAATCTTTATATAGGGTCAACTAAAATCTGCTATATTAATTTGGACTAGACATCTTCCTGATCTTGTAAAACATATATCTATGCAGTCTGTGCAAAACATTTTTACAATCTTACCTGAAGATGTGGATCCATCATATTTATGGCCGTGGCTTATTCATTTTATACCAACATTGTTATCCATATTACCTGATGCAATAAATGAGATTATATCTTGGAGTTTAAAAAAAATAAAATATCTTGAGATATCTCATCGTATGTTATGGCCAGAAATCGGCACAGAGTTTGCTCAAAAATTTATAAAATTACTTAAATTTGAAACTAATCAATCGGTGTACTTTCATCAAGAATATAGATATCAAAACTCTCTATTGAAACAGTTTATGGTTCTATTTCAAGCTTTATCCGACATTCAACAACTGAAGATTGTTTACAGGTTAGTGATATCGTAATTTTGAATTAGCTCGTAAACTAACATTATTTATTTTTTAAATTATACAATAGATTGAGGATACCTCTTGATATATACATTGATTCACCTGTAGAAGCAATTTACATATTGTTGGATAGAATACAGATTGACCAAATATTAAATTTTGCCAATACATTCCTGACACAATATATATTTAATAATAATCTAGAAAACGATACTGTTCTTTGTACATATATTCAGGTTCGTATAATATTCTTATTTTCTGCTTACACAAAAATATAAAGACGTACGTTGCGTACATTATTAAATTTCTAATAAATTCATACTTTTAGAAAACTGTAAAGAATTCATATAGTTGGTGGTTGAATGAAGAAGCTGCATGGGAAAAACGGGTTACTGTTATAATAAGTCTTATACATAATATGGAGGTAAATTTTAGGGACATATTTGCGATATATTATAACTTATAAAATACATTTTTATTCATTTAATGCAACGCTTTATGTTACATATATTATATAAGAAACGACTGGAGCAAACTTTGATAATTTTAAAAAAAGCGCCAGTGCCGTGGAGTCCAACTATAACTATTCTAGCAGAAACAAGTATTAATTACAATCACAGTTTGTCTTTTAAAATTAAAATTGAGTGTGATTATGTTCCAATAAAGCTCATCTTAATGAAATACGGATATGCAACAATTGGCGTAAATAATGTTGGTATAAATTGTGACATCTTTTTTATAATATCTCTGTATTGTTAATTACACTGATATAGTATTTATATTTTAGAGATTAATATCACGTATAATAAAAGAAAATAGTGACTCTATAATTAACGATATAGATGTGCTAACGAGAAACGATCAGCAATTAAGACAAGATGCATTTTGTCGATGTATAAACATCCGATTAAATGAAGGGTACGTCGCGAAAAATATATTTTAAAATTTGCATAAGGAAAAAAACTGTACGAATATATAGCACTTATTTAATCTAATGCAAATATTTGTTTTAGAAATCTCCAAAAAGCAATGGATGTAATACATTATTTAGAAAATGATGTCGCTAGTACTTTATACTGTTATGAAGGAATTATTAATTATATTATTGCAGCTTTCTCTTTTCAGGTAAATTAGAAATTGACTTTTGATACAATATTAATTCAATATTTTTTCAAATCTTTTTTAAAATTATATATATATATACACATAAAATCATGTTTAATATTTGCTTTTAGAATGCAACGACGTCCTTGATTTATCACATGGAAATATTGAGTTGCTTAGAGCTTAAAATATGTAACCTGTTGACACAATCCAATGTTTGTCCCTATCGTTGTAATAATATTATCAAAATGATTAAAGACTTACGATCATTGTATACATTGAAGAAATATTATAACATTAATATTTCTTTGAAAGATTATCATATGCAAAAATTACCGGTGTTGCAAAATTATATCTCAAAATTGCTTCCAGGTAAAACTTTTAATTTAATTTTTATAACTAGATGCAATATACTTATTGATTATTTGTTAAGAATTTGTAGTTTATTTATAATAATTTAATAGATATGAAAGAGAGTGATTGGACAATAACCCACAAGACAGTTATTAAAATTGCTGAGCTGCTGGGATTAGAAAAGTCATATGCGACTTTATTTATATTAGAGCAGATAAAAAATTTAAACGGACTGGAACAACTTATTGAGTATTTTATATATTTTATTCTTGTAATTTATACGCGTGTATAATGTTATTTATTCTTTCCTATGTTTTTTCAGTAATGATGAAGATTTAAATATGGATTCCGAAAAATTTAAAAATATACATAAAACATGCCTATCAATATTACAACATGCTGCTGTGGACACAAACGCCGTAAAAGTTGTTAAAAACTTAAGTACTTTGACATTAGCTACTTGTCAAGACAGTATGTATCAAAATTGTATTATAATAACTCAAAGATAATAATTATTCAATGGTAATAATGATTGCAAATGAATATTTCAGATGATTTACAATCTGCACTAATGCTTTACATTTATATCAGTGCATATCCCAGTTTTCCTATCCAAGATTATCTTAAAGTAAAACAGGAATTTGTACAATCTAATTGGAAATTATATACAATTTATAAGGATCAAGCGGTATCTTTGGATGAAAAATTGTTGTCCCTGTTTAAAAATGCAATGTCTCTGCATTTATATTATTCAAATCAAATCAGCAGTAATGAAATCACAAATTGCGACGTATGTATCGCAAGTTACACACATGTATATACATATATGTATATAATTTTATTTAAAAATAATTTGTGATATATCAGTGTAATTTATTCACACATATGTAGGAACAAATGGATCAATTGCTAAATAATTTCCTGGAAAATACGAAAGAGATGGAACCTCAACACAACGATTATTCTTTATTACAAATTTTTAAAACGTTTTATTTCACATATCATAGCACATCTATAAGAAATGAGGAGATATTAACGGAAATGAAATCTATATTATCACAACTTTTGATAAATTTATTGAAAAAGTTGTGTACTGGACGATCATTCGATTTGCAGTTAGGACTATCAGCTCTGTTTATGTTATCTGAACAAGAGGCGTGTAGTTGGCTTTCCACAGTTTCCACATCGTAAGAAATTTTATTTATTTGGTAATTAATATAATAAGATGTTTAAACATCTATATTTCAATAGATTTCAAGCCGATCACATCCGACATTGTACAATTTCAACTTTGGGATATGAATATTCGCGCTTGAGACAATCTCGATCATTGATACAGACGTTTGAGAGTTACAAGTTACTGCATTTTTGGGCACAACGACTGTCACGTTATTCAATAACTTCTAAAGGTACACTCATGCATTATCATCAATTTTTCTATTAAATGCAAATTTTGTTACGTGTTAATGTACATATTTTTAATACATGAACATTTACAGAAGTTTTAACAAATAGCGCTTCGAGTAAAAGAGAAATTTTACAGCAAATCGTAAACAGTAATAAAGAGAATGTAATTCCCTTACTAAAGGATTATTGCTGTAACTTCGGATTTAATTTCAATGATTCCCTCTTGCTTTATTTACAAATATTATTAAAAACGTGGAATCCAACGATAGCCATTTCGAATACAAGTCTAAATAAAGGTAAATAATATGTAACTTGTGACTAATTTTTTTATACATATTTTTATACATATAGATCATTTTTGTATGATGCAAATTTAATAATTGAATAACATTTTACAGAGTTACTTATCTGTAAAAATGAAATCGATGAATTAAGAAAGAAATGTAATGCAGTTGTTGCGCAAATGGAAGATAAATCTATGTTGAAGCAATGTATCTCTACATTATGGGAACACGTAAGTTATAAAGATGTTCAATAATATAGTTTCTTATAATACACATTTTACATTCAAATTTTTAGATTTCATTTTATCACTATGAAGTGTTCATTATACTAATGGATCTCATAGGAGATAAAAATATGGAGAAGAGGAATTATCTCTGCTTTTTGCAAAATTATACTCGGAGCGGGTAAGTTATAATTTCGCATATTATTATTCTTGAGTTTAATAATCGTATACTGTCAATCATAGACTTCCTACACCAATGGAACACGAAGAGTGGATACAGCTTAATCCTGGACATAGTACGTTGCCGCCGATAGCCCAATGGAGACTTCCATTCTTGCTTAAAGTTGACATTTGGAAAATTATTAGTAAATATATTTTAAAAATAAATTTTTAGTCAGCATGTGGATGATTATTTATAACTTATTATTTATATATTTAATTTCTCTCTCCTTACTAGCTCCTGAGTTGAATTTAAGAACATACGATAAGTGGCTTGACATCGCACCCGTACTTAATTTGGAGGCATACCTCATATGCACATTAGCTATTAAGGGTGAAGTGACACAAGTATGGGGAAATAATTCTACAGAAAATACTACATGGTCACTTTATTCGAGAAATACCACCTTGCTGAAAGATATCAAAAAATGTATACAACGGATGACAGACTCAGATGGATTTTATTACGGTACTGCAGCATTGTACTTTGTCGTAAATCATACACCTCCGGGTGCTGATCGCGTTACTGCCGCGAAAGAATGTTACGAGTTCGCTCAGCTGGCGGCACAGAATTCCACTAAATTCGAAGAAGGAATGTTAGAAGTACGGTAATCTCTGTAAATTACATTACATTTCCATGTTGTATGAAAGAATGTGTTGACTTCTATAGCGTTTGCTTTCAGAAAATTACATCTAAATATTTGAGATTTACATCTGAGCATATTCTGCGTACATATGGATTGGAGAAAGATAAGTATCTTGCTCTAATCGATAATCCATGCAAACTGATACACGAGTTGTATAATGACAAAAGTATATCATTACGATATCGAACGGCAACCAACTATAGACCTGATATTAACGCTGCTGTTAATGAGCTGGGTAAACTGTTTTCATTGAATACGATAAAATTGCGTATGGATTTATTGGAAGAATGGCTACAATCTAATGCTAGATGTACCGAATTGTATCAAAGCTTTACAGAGACGTTTCTAGCAACGAAAGAGTTTGATCAGAATAGCGATTGTGAAGATAATTTACTTAGGTAATATTGTTAGTACACTATTTTATATTCAGTTTATAAATCGACGACTGATTGTGAAATTATATTCATAGGGTATGTTACATGCTGGAATACGGAGATATAGATTTGTTTGCACAATTTCTCATAAACATAGGCTTTGGTGACCGTCATGGCAAGACTGAATATAGTTGTAACGTACGATATCTAGTATTTCGGATACTGCAGACTGTCGTTGATGCTACTACATTAGAGGAATTAACTAAGAAAGACATGTATACCTTTAGGTAAATAATTATAAATTTACTATATATCAATAGAATATATAGAGTTATCTTATGTTCAAACATCAATCTGATTTCAATATTTCAGAAAGTATATGAAATCGTTACAGTACGTCAGCAAATTGGAATCGTTAGGATTATGTTACAGCGTTGATACATTTGAAACATGTTGTAAACGCGAGCTTGTGCAGATATTGTGGAAAAATCAGCATCACATGCCTCATGTTCTCTCTGTTATAGCACAAATCTGCATTGAATTTGAAATCAATGATATCCTACTTTGGGATGATACTCTGAGTCGGATGACGAAATTGCGAATGGTATCGAGATTGTAACTTATTATTATTATAGTGTTATTATATATTTTCTTATACCTCGAAAACTTATTAAACATGCATTTTTAGGTGAGCGATTTGAAAAAAATTTTATTGCAATTACGAAATAAAAGTATCATTGTGAATTGTAACGGCTACAAAACGGGATGGCAATTAATTATCTCCGAACCATTCGGTGAGATGGACATAAATCCAACTCTGGAGCAAATTGATAATTGCATAGAGGCGATTTGTTTGCTATATTCATGTCCCGTGGCACATGAATTAGACTTTACCGCCATCGCGAAAAATTGTTTTCAAACTAAACAGGCACACCTGGCTGCTGCACTTCTACCATTTTTAAACGAGTCTGAAGGAAAATTCGTTTTAGAGGTAATTAAGAGATAATCGATTATTCTAAATTTTTATATCATGCGAGAGAAAAAGAGGTAATATTTATTTTAATTATTTTTAGGCTATTAATAAAAAATGTCAAATTAAAGAACTTGTAGAGAATTTGAATCATTTATCTTCTAAAGGAGTACTCACAGTTGCGCATGTAAGTTGTAAATTTTGATATAAACATACAAAAATTAATATTTTGTTTTTATAAGCACATTAATAAAATTTATTATTGTATTTAGAGTCTCGCCATGATGGAAATATCTAAGGATTAAAGCGAGGAAAAATCCCTATCAGAACAACTGGAAAATCAACCTATTTGTTCAATTGAATTGTAACATTACAATATATAAGAAATAAATTTCTTTTCGTTTTATATATTATTTACTTTGCATAAAGCATAGCAGCACAAAACTCAATTTACCTGATGTTTCGTATCGTCGTTACGTTCTGCGTTTGATCAATGAAATTCAGGCGACCATCTTTGCAGAGCAGTTGTTACACGTATACATTTATCTTGCCATTATGGTGAAATTGACAACAGACATAATTGAAAAGAAGTGTTCTCAAATATTAACTAATAAATCACTTAGTAAAATAATAAAAAAAGATGAATTATGGAAGCTGACTCATTTACATATGAATGACATGTTTATCAGCAGTATTGTAAGCTATCAATTTTATAAATTATGTAATTTATTTTCAATATATGTATATATATATATATAATTTTCTATTTTATATAGGGTAACATCGCTATTTATAGAAGTTTAAAAGTCCTATATCTTCAGAATAATAATATATCAAAGATAAAGAATCTACATTTTGCATGTAATTTGACACATCTGTATCTGCAACATAATGCTATAACGAAAATGGAAAATTTAGAATCTTTACAGAATCTCCAGAAGCTTTATTTAGGACACAATAATATTATTGTAGTTGAAGGATTGCAAAATACAAATAAATTACAAGAGTTGCACATCGAGAGTCAAAGGATACCACTCGGCGAATCGTTATGCTTCGAACCACGCAGCGCTTTTACTTTATCTGTGAATATCATTTGAATCTAAAAGATTCTTTCATTATACAGATTAATCATTGAGATTTATGTACATATTACAAATGTTTTCTTCTCTTAGATGTGTCTAAAAATACTTAATATTTCCGACAATAAAATGACATCCTTGAGAAATCTAATAGGATTTCAAGAATTACACATTTTGGATGCAAAAAATAATCTCGTCGATAATGTAGACGATGTAACTGCAACAATAAGTACATTGACTTCTTTAAAAGATTTGTCTTTACAAGGTAATCCTGTTACAGCGTCGTATAGATACAAGGAAAATCTGATTGCTAACAGCGTTTCTCTAGGTAAAGTTATATAACCTATCCTTTATCATTTATTATTCATGTTTCTTGCTCAATTATATCAATTTATTTTACGTACAGCTAATCTTGATGGAAAAATTATAACTGACATTTGCCGAAGTTTCATGAAAAAATTTAAAATGGAGAAACACAATCGACGTACAAGAAACGCAACTAAAATCCCATTAAGGGATGATATATCAAGTAAGTCAATGTTTTTTCCATTTAAATAGGAGCAGCAGTTACAGATAGAAAATTTATTGTAGGTTCTCTGAACTTGCCACCAGCCTTCAAAAGATCTATTTCGAGAGCGATTTTTCAGCATTCCGAACCACATTTGTCTATAACGATTACCCCTGGATCTCTTTCAGTGGAAAGTCAGCTGCAAGTGTTTCCTCCTTGGAAATCAGGTAAAAAAAAAGGAGAAAGAAAATTATTATTGCAGTATTAATAAAATACTTTTGTTTATAAATATTAGCATCTGGCATCAGAAGTACTAAGGATAATCATATAACACCAAGACCATTTTGGGGTAATGTAATTAAAAACAAGGAGACCCGTTTATCACGCTCTCACATCAATGATAAAGCAATTGCATTACCGCTTATTTAATTATTTTTATCAATCTTCAAATCATTATTAATGTATTTAATCATGTTGCTTTAGATCGAATCATTACAGGATGTAAGTCACGATTAAAGTAAAGAACTGAAATTTTTATGTAATCATGATATAAAATAAAATAAATAATGCATTACACGCAATAAAGACAAAGACTTGAATCGCAATATTATTTTTATAGAACTTTCTAGCAATAAGGCTACATTTCCATTACTTTCATATATAATATTTAAGAATATTTTCATAAATAGAATTCATTGTGCAATGTACATATTAAATAAAATGATAATTACGGGTAAATATCCAATAAATTTGCGTAAATTCGCAATGTCACACGATACAAAAATTTTAAATGCAATAAAAATATAATTAATCTTTATAAGCTGAATAACTATTATATATTAATATGCAATATATTTTCAATAAACTAAACAACAAAAGTGTTAAAGTATAAACTTACGAACTATATTTGTACGCTGCTTGAAGATCTGTACATACATCATTCGTAAAGCTTATTTCGTATGACAATTTATATGATTATTTATTCATACAAGTATGCAGTAAATTAGTTTATAAAATTAATAAAGCAATATCTGTACTCTCAAAATCAAAGAAATCTATGGGTTATCTGTCTATTTTACTGACTTCGAATTATATTGCTATTACATAAGCATACATTGCGTTCTCCAAGCAGACTTGACATAAAAATATATTCTTAAAAAAAAACAGGAATAAATAACAAAAATAATACAGATATTTATATGATATACATATATATGTTAGTCACTATAAGCATGGAATGTTAGATACAATATAAAACATAAACATCTTTTAGTTTACGATAAAGAAAAAGATATAAACTGAAAAATGATATGCAGCTTATTAAAATGTTATTCACAGAATCTTGAGATACCTGTTTCGCGATATGTGTATATGTAAAGAGAAGAACAGGTAATCGTTTCACTAGTAATCATTAGGAATTATATAAAATCATAGCATCGTCTCTTGAGCGTATCTAAAAATATGATCTTATATTATGAAATAGTACGAGATGTAATGAATCAATATATATTTCGTGGCACACAGGCAACTCGCCATTTATCATATGTAACGCATAGAGCAAGCGCACGTGCGCGCGATCAGTATTGTAAAACATTTCTTACGTAAATAGGCTGTGATTATCCTTTGTTCCTTTTAAGATATAATGCTACTTTTCATTTAAATAAAATCTAGAGAGAAATAGTCGAAAATTGACTATGTCTTTAATAAAATAAAGAATACTAATCAATATATTTTATATATAAAATAAATATGTTTGTAATCTGTAATAACAAAACAAAGTATTAGGCAAGAATAAAAACTATGAGAACAAAAACATTCTTCCAAATTCTTAGAGATTATTAATTATTTATATTTTACAAAAAATGTAAATGTATAAAAATTAAAAAAAACAAGAAACTCCCTCGTTTAAAGTACATTTGTTTAAACGAAATATTTAATAATATGTCATAGAAATAAAATCAAAGAAAAAGAATATAAAATACTATATAAATAGTACGTAGTACATTAAAGAACAAAGGTATAAACGAGCCCGTTAAAATACGGTACAATATATTCGCATGTTGAGTTGCATCTTTTCATGTAGAATTTGCGTAAATTAAGAAGATGTATACAAAGCTGCAAAATTAAAATGCACCATTCTTTTCAGTGAAAATTTGTGTTAATTTATTTTATTTATTCAAATCGCAATGTGAATTGTAATGGAACGTAAGTCACTAAACTAATAAAAGTTTATGTAAAATTGTAGTTCTATAACTACATAAGCTATAGCTAAATTTAGACATATACGCTGACCAATGCATATCATTGCTCTTGGTATAAAGTTTTATACATACATATATACATACATACGTACATATATGAGACTATTTGTATAAATTATTATAGTAATTGAAATATAATGAAATCTACATAATTTCTGTCAGTATATTGTATCTTTCATTATTATATAGCTGCAACATGAAAAATAATACAATACTATCACTAACTTACTAATTTCTGTATCCTTTCTATAACATAACATTAACATTTTTTAGATATACGAAAGTATGGCGATTTCAAATATTTCAATTAGCAATATATATATGTATATATATGTGTGTATGTATGTATATATATCAATATGTAACATATACTCTGACTCTGTTACACAATGTTATGTAATAACCGTTTGGAAAGTCAATATTAATTTCACAGATAGTCAAACTATACATATACTTTTGCCGAGAAGCTTACCTTATTGCATTTAAGCATTACAACAGACAATATGTAGTAGAGCTATTTTAACTATTATTCTTAATCTTACTTTCTATCGATTCATCTTTGAGGAGCCTTTTTTTAACGGATTGATAAAATTACGTTATATATTTGTAATCCATTGCAACATATTTTACTTGCTTTTTTATACGAATATTATGAATCAGAATATTTTTTACTTACTGTTAACAATTCGTAATATATTACACTCAAAGATGAAAGAGAGAAAGCAACGACATTTCATTAGAGGACAAAGGATTCCGATAAATCGAAGGGAATATGCTCTTAATAGACTTGGTTGACTATAAATATTTCGACATTAGTATTTTAATTTGGAATATTCCAATATATTATTTTACTGCAAAATTTTAAATAATAATTGTATTGTATTGTATTAATTATTGTTTATACGACTGTAATCTTCTCTTTTTATTGTTATGAAATACTCAATTATCAAAACTTTAAGTTGCAGGGCACCCCGTCTTTATATATATATTTTATATATATATATATTTATATATATATAATTATCGCCATAACTATGTATAAATAGTTTATCCATTTGTTTACATACATACATAGCTATGTATACATTATATAATATTCATTTATGTTCTCGTGTATATAAATACACCTTCTTAGTTATTTTAATATGAACACTGTAGTTTATAGTACGAGGTACCATTATCTCTTCGTTAAAAAGATTTCGTCAATATTTCGTTCCTTTCAACTATCAAACTCGATTTTCAATCGAGTTTAAGCTCGAATCATTGGGCAAGCCGCAATCGGAATTTTCTTTGACCCTCTTAAAAGAAAAAGTATAAAGCTTAATATTGTTCCTTGCTTTATATTAACTTCGTAAAATATTTAAAGACTTATCGACATTTTAGCATATTTCAGTCTGGTTCTTTTTATGACGCATTAAATAATGCATCTAATATATAGCATGTACTGTAAATACCAATTTGTTTTCCTAGTCTCTAAGATTACGAATTGTTTGTGTTATTTATAGACCAAGAGTGCCCCTTTATATATGTACGACAGACGATCCTCTAATTACTAATTACTGTGTCGTTTGCTGCTGTATTTCTATCTTTTCCACTGTCATATCCGGATTCATAGCAGCGGCCTCCTGTATCGCTTCTGCCAAAGCTCGATCGTGATCAATCGGATCACCATCCGATTGTATTGTTATCTTTTGTTCCACTCGTGTCTCAACTACACCATCTTTCTCCGTTTTATACTGTAAGACAATCAATATTTAATGAAAAAAAAATTATAAAGCCGTAAACAGTATTGATTCGATTAGCATATACTGTACGAACCGTGATAGTTTCAACAGTACGAGTTTTACTAGATATGGTTTGTGTACTGACTATCTCTCCTGTGGCACTATAGTTACCATCTTCACTTTCGAGAGCTACTTTTCTTGTTTCAGTTGCCACTACAGGTACCGTAGTTGTCGTCGTTACATTACTATCTGGTTCTCCAGTATAAACGTGCTTTTCAGTTGCGATCACGGCCGGATCTCCCTGGATCAAAGTTTATTCAAAATACTTTTACTTAAGGATCCTTTTGAACATCAATGGAAAATAAAAATGAGAAAGATTTAAAATTAACAAGAAAAAATAAGAACAATGGACAATTACAAGATAGATCAATTTCACAAATCGATATACTGACAATGAGATATATTTACATTTACGATATTACATCTGTCCCTTTAATCATTACATACATCTCCGACGAAATTCGCTAAAGAAGTAAGAACAGTTTTCTGTGTCTGCACAGAACGTCTTTGCACATCGCACAAAACAATGCAAGATACATTTCTTTTAAATATTATGCAATATGAGCGAAAATATCTTAATGCAAATGCACCACATTGGGTTAGCTGGCAAGGCAAAATGCTAAAATTTTTTTTACGTGTATGAATACCTGTTACCCGTTGTTCTAAATATGCATTATCTTCCACTCCGTATTAGTAGAAAAAATTTTCGGCAGTTTCTCAATGGATTACCTGATAATATTGATTGTAGAAAGCTTGTTGGTCATCGTCAAGGTCAATCGGTGTACCTGAATCTCCGCTGCTCGAGCTCGATGTACTTAGCCTTCGTGAGAACAGCTACGCCATGCAACGTGTTAACCAAGCCGGTAAAATTATTTACAAAAACAAAAATAAAAAATAAGCAATTCCATATGAGTATGAATAAATGATGCTAATTAAATTATTGTTAAATTAATAACATTACAATTGTATTTAATAATAATGAACGATATTTTGCTGTAAGCATGTATAATGAAGTGTTAAAATAATACGATTTTCTCAACTGAAAATCCTTACATATACAGTATATTAATATTTATAAATGTAGATGAAGTGATCTTATATATACATATATATATACATATATATATATATATTCGTATATTTGCATGCATATCCAATGTGTATATGTATATACACTTTAGATATATATGCTATATATATCTAACAATTGTGTACAATATACTATAGGTATATGCATATACATACATATAAAATATATACACATATATATGCATATATGCGCATATTTCATTATTATACTATAACACATTGCGAAACGAAGGGGCGTTAAGTACGTATATTACCTTGTAATTTACAACAGTTTGTTATACCTAGAAACGTTCCTACGTATGCGCATATGTGTATAAAATCTATTAAATGTACAGGGAGGAGGGCCGCACTCCAAACAATATTATCAAACACATACGGATTGGATAATAGTAATAATAGATCTATATAAGGCGCGTTTAAAAGAAACGTTGCGAAGTCTTATTAAAATATAAAAGCGATATACGGATATACTGATTATTCTTAAAGAACGACTACGTATCTAAGTGTGTGTCTCCTTTCTCTCTTTTTTTTTTGTCATTTTTCCTCTTGCGAAGGTACAAATAATTTGGACACACCAAGCGGATACGTCGTCGAACGGATTATAAAATGAAAAATACAGTGAGCTTTGTAGTAAGCTTTGAACGCGGTTCGCTTTAAACGGCACGTTACAACTCATCCGAAAAATTCGCTAAAAGACTTACATTACTAATGGAACACAAGGAGAACCGTTCTGATGTTATCCGCTATATGTATATAATACGCTTCAAGCAACGTGTACACAGACACATTTTTAAGGCTAATTATATATTCTAAATTTATTCAACATTCACAGTACAATCAGAGAGGTTCCTCTTTATCATGCTTTGGTTCGAAGACATAATGGAAACTGGGACACAACGGGAACACGCAAAGAGAGAGACGTACATACTTCTGGGCCCTCGAACGTCCCAATTTTTGCCCGATTGTTTTATATTTAATACCGCGTATAGGAGAGATGTACTCTTCTCTTTCACTTTACTCTAATTGCACGTAAGCATTGCATATTGCCGCGACGCATTAACTTACATGCTGTCGCTGTCAAAGGAATTTAAAAGCATAATCTCTTTTTTTTCATGGCGAAACATTAATATTATCAGTATCCAAGTATGGCGAAACAAGTGTAGTGTGGATCAAGAACGAAGAGAGTGTTAATATTTAAATGCTAATAGAGATTTCTAAGAAGAGAGAAATAAAGTTAGAAAGTGTCAGTACTATACTTTTAATAATACAAGCGTTCTCGTATGACGACACCGGACGATTGTCAGCACGCAATCGAGTTTGAGACTCGTATTGCTTTCCTTAAGTGCATTAATATAGGGATTTGAGAATTATTTGAAAATTTACTTTTCGCAAATATCTGCCGAGCCATGTAGAAGACTTCTAACTTCTATAAAGTTTACAGCCGCGGTGCACACGCGTGAAAATAATATTTAAATCACTGTGACTCACGGCAGGGGCAGTAAAGTTATTAGTATGCATAATACTTTGAAATTCCATACAACGGGTTTTTATATCGGCGAAGAATACGCTGGAGCTATATACGGTGAGAGGGAATATGAGCAAAAAGGAAAAAAAAAGATAGTCACAAGCTCAATTGCTCCTTGAAATTGGTCCGATGCAAAGTGCACTGTTACATGCACAATGACACATTGCTAATATATACATAACAGCTACTAACGCGCGGTGCTTGATAAATTAAAAAACACAAGAATATCATTGCACAAGGAAAAATATAAGTCAAATGAGAAAAAGTATTACTAAGTATTACTGGCACATTATTAGCCGTTACGAATATTATTACTGCCGTCAATTCGTTAACTCTCTGATTTGATACATGCTACTTGGTCGGAAACACTCCTCTATGTCGCATGTCGCTTTGGACTAGAATTGCGATGTAGCTTTAGTGATGGGCTAAAACAAGTGCTTTGAATCGTCACGAAAGTTTCGAATTATTTCGAATATTATGTGAAATAAAAACTTCTTGAAAGACTTGTGAAAGATAACTTTAAAATCCTCAAGTTTCAAACCTTTTGAAATATTCATGTTTATTAAAAATTTTTATGATAAATGTATATGAAATGTGTATATTTAGAGATTTTTAAATCTACATTAAGAAAATAAGATTATGTAATCTTTATATAATATTCAAAGTTCTTCGAAACTTTACGCTAGCAGAATGCTTGAAAACTTGCAAGAAGAAGAATGCCCATCGCTGGATACATAATACATTGCTGGACATAATGATAAAACACCGTGAAATTTACACGATTTTATATTGGACAGCATTACATGATAAATAAAAATGTCAATGATAAAATAATATTTTAATAAATGAAATTTGCAATCAATTTCTAGCTGAAAGAGAAATTACGAGAGAGAATTTTAATTACAAGATAGTTCTTGGAAAAATATTGTAGATAAAAATAAAAAACTCTAATACTTTTTGTATTAATAACAAAGTTATTTTGAATCACTCTTTAAGTAAATCTTTTCTTAGTTGTCTTATATAATCCTTGTCAATATATCTTCATGCCGTTCATGTGAAATCGTAGCTTTTAACTCGCTAACGTTATTGACTTGTAAAGGCATTTATGAAAATTTACTAAAGTGTCTAATCGTTTTATCCAGCAGTGTAGATCACGGATATACAACAAAATCTGTATCTTCGATTTTTCATCAAATCTTTCTCCCTTTAAAAGCAGAAAGACGAAGATCCAGTGGCACAATAAGGCATACTACTGTTACAATATTTATCCGTAAGACATATTTCGGTGTATTGCATTACCTTTAATGACGATAACATGAATTATACAACTATTGGAGAGTGTAAACTATCAATAGTAGCAACATAAATTAACAAATTACTGGCTCGATCGTCACATACGTACATACAAACACAGCCACGCTCATACATAAACGACAACATACAACACGTAAATCTCATAAATACATACAGCAATGCGAATTGGACAGACTAACTTCAATACTTCACACTTAATTTAGCGAGTGTAATCTAACACAAGTAAGTACTTATGCGTATTGATAGTTTATTCAGTATGCAAATAAGCACTTTTCTATCTTTTCTTCTTTTGCAATACGTGTGGATACGTTTCTCGTATCCAACAATAATCAAGTAACTTTTGTTAATCCATTAAAATTTCTGTCGTACATATGTAATAGATACGTTGGTTGAATTATTTAAAATAAATCCACCAGTTTGATGTCCCGCAAATTTGATAACGATTACGATATTTTTTTACAATTTTCCCTTGTAAGAGATTGCAAGAAAGGAATGAAATACTCAGTCGAAAATAATATCACAGCCTGGAGATACAGTGGAAGACTAAAGACACTGATATTATATCGCAAACGGCTTTTAACATTTTTAAATTGTGAATTATTTTTAGATCATTGAAACATTCATTTAATTCATTCAATTATTTATTTGAAAAATTTCACGAGATTCGGTTAAACTGTTTATAAGAGAACGAGCCGCGCATGGAAAAAATTAAGGCCATGCAAGGCATCAATGCCGCGCGAAGAATAATTGATAATATAACGGTTATTACAACAATTCCTATATTATCCTCTCTCTATTTCACTTTCGTACTAGTCTCCCTTTTCTCCCTCACACGATTGTGATATTATTTAAAAAGCCCTGCCGCTTCATCGCAAGTTTCAGTCACGTGATAAATGCACGCACGGTTCACTGTAATAAAAAGTATCTTTTCTTTTTTCGTGACCGATGTAATTGTCAGAAGACAGCGTGACAACAACACGATCATAAAAAGTGACTAGCATTCGCACCTGTCCATTACTATAATCGAATTGGTTTTCGACTGGACTTTTATCACGATGATAGACGTATATCATCGTGTACATAACGTGTTTTGTACACATGTAATAAAAATAAGTTGACGGATTCTCGTAATCGATCCTTGAGTTACCATTATTTATCGGCAAGACACACTTGAATTTAACGTTGGCTTAAACGCGCGGTTACCTTTTTACGCTAAAATTCACCTAATCTGATACATGCAAGTACAAAGCAAATAGAAAGTGTTACGCTCCTTTTTTCCTCATTTCACATTTATGTGCATGTTGCTATATATATTTTCTTTTATATCACTTTGTACATGTACACGCGCAATGTACATATTCGTTTTGTATCGTTATATCCGCGCATTTAAGTCAATTTTAAGGCTCCTTTAGTCCTGGACTTTCTTATGCATTTTTTTCGAGAGTACTTTATATCCGAAATAGAATGCGTTTGTACGATTCTGGCGTTTATTGATTTCTATTAATAAAAAATATATAAAATCTTTTATCAGAATTTATTTTCTGTTTAATAAAAAATAATTGATTTTTTAGTAGAAACTTATTAATGTGATATATATACTACGTACATGTTAATTCAATTATAAATAATTATATACAAAATTATATAAAACGATAACTTCTGTAAATTGTTTTTACAAAAGTTACTAAACATGAAACATATATTGGTACACGTAAAAAAGTAATTCATATAAAATCAAATATCGTCAAATTTATACTTAAAAAATAAAATTAAAATAACATTATAAATTAGAAAATTATTTTACTTGTGTGCGCGTTGCATTTGATGCGTATTTGAATATGTATACGTACATATTTATTTGCGAAGTGCGTATATCTACTACTCGTCACGAATCATAGACAAATTCTTGATTGTCTGACCTGATATTTTATCAAGACACTGTTAAGTGGATGTATCAAAGAATATTGTACAGTTCTCTATTTTCATTAAAAATGGCAATGTTACTTTCATTATCTCCGAAAGAATGATATGCATATATATATGTATATATGTATATATTAGGTTTTTCATAGAAACCTTGCAAGAGATTCAATGTCAATATTCATTTACTAATATGGTCGTTTCTTTTGTAATCTATTCTTTGCCAGAAAATAGTGTTAGAAGAGCATTCAATTTCGAATATTCTATACTCTTACTATGTCTTATAAATGTAGCCGATCTGTTTAAAAACGGATAATGCACGCAGAGTATACACGAATTGTGTGTGCATATAGACTGAATACATTGAGATAAACTTGAGTCACTCTGAGGACAAGTTAAATACTACAACAATATCAGAGTGTTCTAGATCTCAAAATATTATATTTCGATTTTTCACTGGGGCAATAATAAATAAAAGATGTTCGTAAACGATCGAGCGCGTAACAGAATGCACTAATACTCTCTTTTTGATCCAATACAGTCTTAGAGAATAGTTAATACCGCGTCGTTACGTTATACACGCGCACATAATCGAGCAGCTTTGTTCAATGTGTGCCGTAGGTATAAACTTGGTAACTATTATCGAGACGAATCTTAATCGATATACGTCTAAATGAACAGTCATATGAAACAGTTGTTGATTCCGAGATGATACCCGAAACACGCGGGATGAGATTCAAAAGTAGGTGGTACAAGTTCTTTTGTGCTCGTTATACATTATGTGCTGTACGAAAATGTCGCGTCCTTTAGTACAGCAGCATGACGACGTAGCTCTGCCCAGAAACAGTTCATCGAATATCAGAGATGTTGGTTTTGCTGCCGAAAATTTTGACTAGTTGTTCTTCGTAATCATCGATATTACGTTTCATAAGTTCCATACACGGGCCGAGCAAACGTTCGAAAGCTTCAACGTCCAAAACTGTAAGGAATAACCGTTTGAATAAATGAAATAATCATTTTAGGCAAGCAAAATTGTTATGTTTGTGAATCCATTAAAGCGTAGCATCCTGTATATAATGAGACGACGTGTAGCTCTAACAAGAGCGATAGACTTGTAATCAATAGATTACAGAATCTCGAATTTGATTTCATTGTCATCTCATATGTTAAATAAATATCTGACAGATGTCTAGGCCGTAAGCAGCCTCCACAAATTGTAAGGCACTCGAGAACTTTGGGCCAATAATCCACATTTTTAAAAATAGCTATTAAAGAAACATCAAAAAAGCCGGATGGTATTAACTTGAAGCTCTATGTTCTGATGAAAAACGACGGGAAATAAACTAATCCTGTATATAGAAAATTTCAAAATAGATTTAAATGCGCAGAGATATCGCGACCATCTTCCATCACTTAATAAGCTCGATTATTGCGGTGAATATCAATATCCGCAATTACTCGGCGCGATGTTATTGATTACCTATCAATTCGGGAATCGTGGGCAGTAATGAAATAAACTTACATGCCAGTTTGATGTCCCCCACAGCGTAGGCCGAAGCGGCGCGTGGTTTGTGTGTCACGAGAGCTAATTCACCTAAATATCCACCGGCAGGGACACGATTGATCTGCAAAATATTAAAGGTGCCAGGTTAAGTAAGAATTTTCTTGGCACTCGTTGTAATCCGATCATTTCGCAGGGATTAACATATAATATAAGTAAATTTACCTCAATCTCTCGGCCATGTTCGCCGAGTCGAGTGATTCGTACAACTCCGTCTTCGACAAAATACATGCCGTCGGCACTGTCCCCTTGTCTAATGATTTGTTCTCCATTAGAATACTGTCTAGGAACAAGTGCGTCCGCCAAGTTCATGCGTTCATACGACTGAAAGATAATGTATTTTACAATTTAAATCTCGTAAGATTTAATATTTTAAAGATTATTTTCTTTTGCATTTGAATATTTTTTTGATTAAGAGAAAAGGAATAGCTTTAATAAAGAAGACATGCTTTAATTATATTTAATCTTAAAATACGAACTCTAGAGCTATTTAAGATTTTAAAACACAAATATATTCTATAAATCTCTTGGAAAAACAATTATATAAATAGCTACATAATATTTACCTCGAGAGATTTCAACATCGGCATTTTATTAATAAGGTTTTCGTACATTTTACGCTTCTTGTACGCGGATTTAAGAAGAATACGTCGGAAGGTTTGCCTGTCCATGGCCCAAAGTGTGCCAGATGTGATAGCTTTAACAGTGGCTGCTCTGGGCATATTGTACAGAAGGGCCAATTCTCCGAAAGCACCGCGATTATCGTAAGTGTGAATATGATTCTCTGTTACTGTGGCGGGATCTTTGACGTACACTTCGAATTTTCCTCTGGAAGACGAAACGCAACAGATACAGACGACGGAAAATAGACAGAAGATTGTAAGGCAATCACACATTCCTGTTCTCATCTGAAGGATTTCAAATTCCGACAAAATAAATAATCGAATAATTAGATTACTAAACATTATTGTTCGAATATTTTCAGCTCTGAATAAAAGCACTGATCGACTGTGCGCAACCCCTCTTGGTTCACTGGCGCTTCCCGCTGAAGGGAGAAGCCTATCGATACGTTAACTGTAATATATAAAGAAAAAGTATTACCTCTCGATCACATAAAAGTTGTCACCATCGTCGCCCTGTCGGATAATAAATTCTCCCGGTTGAACGGTTTTTTCGAACATTGCGTCCAGTACGTCCGCCATTTGTTCCTGCAAAAGTAATTTTATTATACACGTATAAATACGTTTTAGCGCGATATTATCGTCCGGGATTTAAAATATCGGCTTTAAAATTGTAGTACGCAAGCAGGGGGAGTCACGTTAATATCGCGGTGATAATCGATGTGTGTGCTTCTACATAACATACATTTATATACGTATACAAAGATGTCTCATCATTACATATTTCCTCTTAACATAATTGATTCCTGACCAAATCGATCTTTAACGTGCGAGAATTTTTAGGCTAATATCCGGTTTCCGTCGAGTCTCAATTTACGATGTTAGATAATTCTATGTACTTGTGCATTACATAAGATTAAAAAATTATAGAATAAATTGAAATGAAATCTATTAGAAAAAATTAAGTATTTTATAAAACGTAATATTATTTAATAGTTAAATGACGGCCAATAATTTATATTTGAATCTAACAAGAGTCGCTAATGAAACAATTATATCTCAATCATGCGAATCGTCTTCCTGGCAAAACCGCGCGTTCCTAATAAGAGATTAAGAATTCTTGGTATTTCGCCCAACTGGCGCGTCATTATACCTATTCCTATTTGTGGTCACGGCTGATGAACGCACTATGTTTAACTTACCACGTCTAGAGCGCGAAATAGGAGTATGTTCTTGACGCTCTCACCGAGCCTTTGTCGCTGCTCGTCACTCTTTGGATGGACCATCTGAAATCAATGAGCCGTATGAAGATAACAAAATGAAGCTGAAATAAAATGCAGCTTAGACGAAATTTCTAAATCCATTGTTAGAGTGCTTGTGTACATAATTGAGACATCGTCTCCTCGAGGCGTTGTCTCCGCGACAAAGTTTTCTTCCCTAATCAATAAGTACAAAGAGATTTAACGCAGTTCGAATCTGAACAAGCGAAAATTGTGCAAAACAGTGTTTCGTTCATTCTTGATTTATTAAATAACGTTAAAGCATATCGTTTATTTACAAAAAGCATTATCTAATAAATATATTAGCACGTAAAACTATTACTTTTTATTAACTGCCATTATGGATATATTTTGTCGAACAATGTTCAACATTTTATTACTTATTCTTTCATTCGATTAGTCTAGAATTTTTAATTTCTGGAAACTACGCAATAAAATCTTCCGTAAGAGTGCAATTCTCTTTAAAAGCTACAAGTTGCAAATTCAATAGCTTGACTAGAACTTGAGATGCTGCCCTTTACGCGGTACTTGGTACGGTGAACTTTGACCTCTCCCACGCTCCATTCACCATTATTTTAGAGATGCGTCGTTTGTCAGATTTGAAGGATCAACCTATACAATTCCACAATGCACGTGAGACGCTTTGCAAAATTATTAATAACCGAAACGCCACGAGGTCATGTAAAAGTTATGCAACCTTCGCGCTATGTATTCTTTTTTTACACAATACAGCGTAAAGTTCAAGATATCTATGTAGAATCTCTAATGTCTAAAAAGAGCGTCTAGGTGCGGGACGCGCATAATCACCGTAATCGCTATAAATTTGCTGCGCATAAGAAAACAGAGTAAATCCTTGGGTAAAAAAAAAAAAGTTCCATTCTGCAGGCGAGCCGTGTAGCCGCGGTTAATATCACGGTTACATTTCGTCGTTTACACGTTGATTCTTCCGGCCCGTAAAAGCGCCTCGCGCTGTTAAAAATTATTTGCCTGTAAAAACTTCGCACTCTCGTCCGCGCGTTGGCGAGTTGACTTGCGCCGGTTCGCGCGGCCGGCCTTACACCCCCCCCTCCCCCCTCGCACGCGCCGCAAGTGCACAGAGGCGGTACGCGCGGTCTCTCCACGAGCCAGCGGCGGGTTCTTTTGTTTCGTTATCGCCGCCAATTGTCGCACACAGAAACGATCAATTTCGCAGGGAACCGCTACTCCTCGTTCCCATTACCGACGTGTCCCATCTGCCGTGCCATTGTGCGGCAGATGCCGGGCCGCGTGTATCGCATGATTAGAAACTTCGCCGAGGGTCAACCGTTTGTCGACGTTTTGCCACCTGCAAAACTGTTATTTCGCCGCGCACATTCGGCGCGCCGTTCTCTCCTCCGTTTCACATTTCAACGGCGGAACTTTCGGTGCCAATATTCGAAATCGATTATCCTATCTTTCTCGCTCTGTTCTCGCATAGCTTTACAATTCTCCTTAAATCTGAAATTAAAATTCCAATCATTGACCGAAGAAATTAGCCGAGCGTCGAATCTTTTTTTCTTTCATCTATTCCTGCGTCCTGAGATTTAATTTGCGAAAAGCTCTCCTCTCGCTCGCTCTTGTAAGGAGTACCTCGACGACCGCTTCGCCGGAGGAGAAATCGACTGCAAGTTGGCCGAGGACGTCACCGTGAGAGAGGAACGCGGCGGCGGCGCCTTTTATCGTGAAATGAAGTTCAGGAGGTCCACACACGTCGAAGCATGTCTTGTCTAGGTCTTTCTAAAAGTCGCGAGTGTCCCAGTTTTCTCTGCTATTGTCCTGTCGGTCGTAGCATGCGGAGAGAAAATATGATCGGTCGGTCGGCCTGGCCTGGGAAGGGGGAGAGAGAGATAGCCGATTTTCCTCTTCGTGTAACCGGCCACCAGCGGGGTGATGATAATCGGATTCACCAGGGCTATCTTTGTTGAAAATGCTCTCTCTTTCTCCCGTCGGACCCGACCCGACTCGCCGGCGACCCTTTTGCAAAACCCCCTTACTACCCCACGGATACACGGTGCACGCACACATACACCGCGCACGCTCCTTTCTCCCTCATTCACGTGCGCGTATGTACGCGACGTACACACGCCGGTGGATGCATACATACATGTAAATCACGTCCGTGCCAGGTTATCGAACACGAGGCCTGACGTCACAAAGGTACATCGCCGACCTCGCATCGCCGAGCAAAGTAACTCTTCGTTCGCGTTTCGTCACTCGCGCGGCAGCAAGCCGCAGGAGAGAAAGAGAGAGAGAGAGCGAGAGAGACTGCGCGCCAGCTATGCTTTAATAGACTGTGATATACATTATGTACTTCGCGTGTATATACACATATACACATGCGCGACGTATAACGACATTTCGTAACGAGAGGGAGGGAGAGCGAGAGAGACTATTTTCTGCCAGTACCGAAAAAAAAAAAACTTAAACTGCCTCCGTGTCGAAGGAGGAACGTTCGTCACCGTCGCTCCTCCTCGCTCGAAGCGAAATACCGGCGATAATGAATACGTGCGAATGCATTTACGGTGCGAATGCGTTATATAAACCTGTCGCGTCTATTCGCGCGTTACTTCGCGGCTACTTCGCGCCGGCCGATTTTAGAATCGCTCGCTCGGCGGAAATAATTAACGAAACACGTAAGAGAGCGCGCAATGGTTTTCGATTAGCAAACGCGCCAAGCGTGGGCGATCGATTCCGTTATTTTAATCTTCGAGAAAGTTTTCACTTTACCGGCCGGCTGTTCTACCGCTGAATTTTTATTACTTTTATACTCGCGCGTACGGAATCCCTCACATTTCAACAATGCAATCCGCTTCGACGGAGCGCGTATTTTTGCGGTCTCTGCGATTACGCAGCTACAATCGACGTATCGGTTTTCGCCAATTCGACGGACGTGACGAGCGTAAAAAGCGCACGCTTCCGAAGGCTTCGTAGCTGGAAAAAAATATCACAGCCATTGCGACATCTGATAATGGAAGGCGATGCGACGTGCCGGCGATGAGAGTGTCGGGAAGAGATACGGCGATTTCGGGACGAACAAATCTGCTTGTTCGAGCAATCATTAAACCGATAGGGCATCATTATGCGAATGATACTATTGGCGTAATTGCATCGAATTTATCGTTGTATCGACATGTAATTTGTTCATTCATCTTGATTCTTCCTCAGTCGTCCAGGCCACTTTTCTTTTTCGAAAAGATGATGCGTTATTCGCGTTAGTCTCGTTATCAGGGAACGTGCCGCGACAGTTTGTAGAACAGTAACAGTAATACAGATGATGTACCTTGAAGCCGTCATCCTCCTCGTCCTCCTCGGGATTGTAAGTCTCCGCGAAAACACTCTTCCTTCTGGAAGCAAACCGACCGACTGGTGGCTCTGAAATACAAAAGAAACATTTCGATTAAACAGAGGCACAATTACGACCAAATGAAGAAAAGAATAAGGTATGGAAATCAATTAAACTGTTTAAATGTTGACTGATTAAAATATAAAACAGGTTATAATTGAAGAAGCACGAAGAATGGCGCAGCTTACTCGTAGTTCTTATTAAGAGGAAACGAAACAAGGAGAAAAGTTAGAAATACCCGTGCAATGCGAATGATTTTTAATTTGACTGGCGGTTTGAATCTAGAAATGTGCAACTGACGCGTACGATAATAAAATCACAGTTTTATTGTAAATGACAATTGTATTCGTCAATTGTATTCGTGTTTACGTCAAGTTTAACATTTACGTAATTGGACGATTGCTTTCAAGAGCCTCTAAAAATTCGTCGATGGATTGCAAAAGCCGTCGCGTAAAAAATGATCTGTCATTCAATCATGCAAAGTTGGCTCGTTCAGTCGTTAGCTGCAGCGAAATCCGGTCCCCGGTAATGAGGGAAGAAGAAATAAACAGCGATTTTCGGAGTTTCAGCATTGGCATGAATGATGTCGCGGAGAAACAGCGTATCCATTAAGTCCGTCGCACTGAATCAAATAACGCACTGAAGATTGAAATTGAAAATTAGCATTCGATCAATCAATAAGTTAAATTTTAATCAGTTTCGTTTCGATTGGTTGAATTCTAAGCATTATCTAGGAATTTGCAATCCTCAATCGACATCTGATACAGGCTTTTAGAGCTGACGCAACAGAAGCTCGCGAAAGTTTCATCTTCGATCTCTTCGCAATTTCAAGTGGAAACTCAAACTTTGTTTTTCTGTAATGACATACTGTCGACGTCTTTCTCAAGTGTTGACCTTTCGTCTTGAAACACTCTGCATACATCGAGTACGGATATATTGAACGTAATACCGTACTACCGTACTATCCTTCAAGAGATACGAATCAATTTCCTTATGAGGAAAAAATTTTATTTCGTCGATTTTCTATTCTGTTTACGACGTATTTTCCCGGTGTCGCACGCGACGCGCGATTTTCCGTAACTGGTAGTAACAGGATAATAATAACAGGTTAATAATAATAAATAATAACATTACAAGCTAAAAACATAAGATAGATCTTTTCGTTTCCGAGAAAATTCATTTTGAAAACTGCAAAATTAATAACGGTGTTTCTCTTAAAAATTCTTTTGAAAGTTATCTTTCTTCTCTCGTCGCGCTTTCAACAGATATCTCGAGTAAAACGGTGCAACTTTATGCGATTCAACGCGATAAAAAGACTCATATTCTTCTCGAACGATACAAAAAGAAGTTTGCACATCTCTATTATTCCCACCAGGAGTAACAACGTTTCTCAGTGGCGCGAAATTGTATGATTATCCGAAAGCTCGCCTCACATTTAGACAATTAATTCGGACAACGGGGGGGCCTGCGGTGTTACGTTCTTTCGCACCTTCCACTGGCTCGATGACGGAGATGAGCGACATTTGTTCCGTGGAAGAGGAAGAAAACACGCGACAGAGACGTGCACGAGAGACACGTTCGTCCTTCTTGGCAGCACGTTCACGCACACTTGACACAAAACAGGTATGTCATAAGCGATATCTCGTATCTACTTCACAGACACACGAATTTATCACAACGTTACGCGAAGAAGAAGAAATATTCCGAGGAGGTGCGGAATAGAAATGTAGTGCGCGAAGAACCCCGGAACGTAATATCCACGTGCGGAATAACGCGATGAATACTTGCCGTTTTCCCTTTTCTTCTACATGTCAGTTCTTACAAGCGTTTTACTTAACGATTGCGAGAAAACTGAGGACTCGAACGAATCGAGGGGGATGCGCCGACGGTGATCTTCGACGGAGGCTTTCGGCTTACGATTTCGAAAAAGGACCGCACCCCGCGGATTACACCCACGAGATATCGCAGCCGCGCCGATATCCGCGCTCGTGTCTTCGCGAGAACGAGAACGAGGACGGCGAGGGAGCGCGGCCGAAGAGGACGGCGCCACCGGGGAGATCGAGATGCGATCAGTCGCTGTGCCGGCTAAGCGCTGGACGAGGGAGACTGTTGAAAGCGGCGCGCATCCGAGAATCCCGCCTTGCGACAGCGCGCCTGACCGGACCGGACTGGACCGCGTTGGCGCGACTGAGCAAACGTAAGAGCGATTGAGTTTTCTCAAATCACGCGCAGGTCTCGATAAATTGCAAGGATCGAGTCGCGAGGCCCGCGATACGGCGTTCGGAACTTTCAGCGAAACTTGGAAGCGAACGGTTCAGAGTGTCGAGCGCCTCTCTCTCTCTCTCTCTCTCGCGCGCGCGCGCATTCTCTCTCTCTCCTGCCAGATTCCACGGACGCGCATCTTCGGCAAGGCCGTAAGCGACACTCTCCCCTCGCCTCACGTGACGACGCACGTCTACACAGTCCGGAGGGCGGAGGGAATGGACGGTGGAAACCACGTGAGAGAATGTCCGGAGGGATCCCGATCGATTCAGTCCGAGCGAGATGGGGAAGCGCGTTCGGCGAATGTCAGAAGGCCTGAAAGTTCAGAAACGAGTCTGGAATAATTTAATAGGTTTATGCGAATCTCCCGACGCAATATGGGAAATACCGTTAGTGAACCGCAAGATTCGCGATGAAGCAACTCGCGTAGGCGTCTACGTGCGGCAATAAGACGGGCAATTGGAAAAAAAAATAGGAAGAGGAGGGGAAGATACATATTGATGACGACGAAGAGATGTTATCTCGAATGTCTATTTCCGTTTCCCCGAGGCGGAGTTCGTCGAAATGCCAAGACGTAATTAGTTGAGGATAAAGTTGGGGGATAAAGTTTGATAACTCGCGCAATTTTATAAAAAAAAAAAGTACTTCCTGTGAATCGGGCAGGGCTCGGAGAAACTTTCTTTTCGTCTGTCCGACAGCGAAAGGGATCCAATAATATCCTAATAGCATTTATCTTTCGATCGCGAGTCTCTCGCAAGAAATTTAAGAGATTTTCTCCTCGATCGGATAAGAAAGAATCGAAAATTGAATTAATCCGAGAAGAAAAGATGGTGTTGTTTTTCGCAAAAGAACAGATATCACAGAGAAACAAAGAGAGAGATAGAGAGTTAGATAGAGAAGAGAGAGAAGGGAGAGAAAAAGAAAGAAGCTGCATCGAATTCGATGCCGACTCAAAATTGCGTGTCGATGTCGCGCCATGCATTTTTCAGTAGAACATCCCGGCGTTTGTTCAGACATTCTACATTTCGCGGCTTATTCGGAAACCGATTATTGTTCAACCAATATTATTCAACGCTAATCCCAGATAACTGGTCATATTACACCGCCGATGTAACAATCCTGAGGAAAAGGGAGGATCAGTTGAATTAACGCTCTCTAGAATTAATCGGCATATCGGTAGCAAAATCCAGAGGATCAACCGACACCCGTTTCACTGGTTAACCACCTGAAACTTATCAATCAGTGAGAAAAAAAAAGGAGAGACAAAGAATACGGCGTGGGATATGAAATAAATGACGAATTGCCCGGCGTGTTATTAAATTATTATCCGTCGCTGTCTATCACGCGACTGATCAATTGCTGACATTACGCGACGTATATTGTACGTTATACCCGGAATCCCGACCTTTCTTTTCTCCGCCCACCTTACCGTCTCTCCTACCCACCCCCGGAAGGAAAGTGAGAATCGAAACCACGACGAGTCAATTGACGTTGGTGGAATCGACCCTACACGCTTAACTTACAACCGATATCGATTTTCGGGCAGCTCTCGAACAGCTTGACTCTGCTAATGTCGTGATTGACACTAATCACGACGAGTTAACCGAACTATCCGTCATCCTCTATGCCTGCGCAAACAAGGCCCGATTCTTTCTAGTAATTTGGATAGAGAATAATTGCTCGTTACCTCACGTAACTTCTCAGTTATTTGAGATGACAATTCAATCCTCATTATCCTTATTATATCCAATTTTTTTTTTACTGCCGCTGTGATAATCTTCCCTTAATTTAATTTGATAAGGACCAGATAGCGGGACGCTGTCGTTTGTGAAATAAAGAGATTTTGAGAAATCACTGCGACATTGTTTCTTATTTCTTTCTTTGTAAATCGCAGTACCGAGTATACTGTACAAGATATCCCTTTCATTTTAGAGAGACAGAGGGGTTCTTTGATGGACTTTCGGAATCAATTTTCCTCGCACACAGAGAACTAAAGATGAAAGGTCTTCCGCTTGGAAAATATATCAAGGCCGCAAAATCCGTTTTGCTCACAAAGCTGCGTTTAGAACGGATCTCAATCATGGATTATCCATCTTGTTTTCAGACCTTTTGTTTCCATTAGCTGTAGATAAGCATCATTGACAGAATCGCCCCCGAGACGGTGACAGGGATAGAGAGAGAGATAGAGAGAAGCGAGATCTCGCTCTCCCAAGACTCACCCTCATCGACAGACTCGTCCGGCGTGGACGAGCAGGTCTGACCGTCCGCCTGGATCAGCTGCGTACGCCGCGCGTCGCGTAGCCGCGTGAAGAAGTCCACGGCGTAGTCGATGATGTCGCCGGGCTGCTCCAGCAGGTAGCTGATGGTGAACTCCAGTAGGACGTCGCGCAGATCGTCCGGCACCGTGATCTTGCCGGCGTTACGTTGGCAGCTCATCTTCCCCGTTTCCCCAGCGACGACGACGACGTCCGTCAGTCCCGCAGCTGCCGCGAGAACGGTCCTCCCGCCTTCCCCCTGCTCAGCTTCCGGAATTACCGTCACCAACCTCACCGCGCCGCACCAGCCGAGCTGTGTCACGCGCTACGTCACGGAGGGGTCTCTCTCTCTCGCGAGCGAGGCAGCGATCGGGTGAAATCGGGGGGCTCGGGCTAGAGCCGGAGCTAGAGGTCGGAGAGCTGAAGCTAAGCTTTAAAGCCGCGGCCGGGCCCAGGAGAGGAACGAGGAGCGCTTCGACACGCGTCGCACCGCCGCCCACCTTCCGCGCGCTGCTGCTCCGTCACCGCCGCCGCCGCCGTCGATGACCCGCTCTCCTCCTGTCGCCGTCGCGCCGCGCCGCGCCGCGCCGCCGGCCGTTCGTGCGCCCGGCAAACCCGTCGGCCCTGCCGCCACCGCCGCCGCCCTGGGGAAAGCGTCCCGCTCCGCGGTGCGCCGCGCTTGACTATCGACGACGGTCGGGCTAGCTGCCTACCGTGACGACGTCGCTGCGCACGGACGTCGCGCCGAACATACGACGGGAACGGTCCCGAGGACACGGAGAGCGTACCGATCGCGGCCACTAAGATGGCGACTGATAGCGGTGATAGCGCCCGCGCCCGCACCTCATCGGCGCCGCGGATCGCGCGACGGGATGTGCGGGTACTCACGCCAAGTTCACCTCGACGCGGGATCGATTGTTCTCGTCTCGCCTTTCGATTCGAGTTGAAAGCGACGAACCCGCGCGAGACGCTCGCCGCGGCTCTCCTCGTGAAGTTAGCCGCATTCCCAGGCTCTCTGTCCATAGTTTTATCACGATTGTTGATTAAAAAACAAAACTATATTGTAGGGATAGAACTTTGTTATTATTACTGAAACTTTCAGTAACAAGGCGCTTCGAAAATTTAATCTATTTATTGGGGATTATTTTTAAGATTGTTAAATTGTCAAGCGTTTCAATTAACAAATAAAAGATTTTTGTGTTTATATTGGTGGATGGCCCTTATTTGAAAATTTTTATAAAATAATAATCCATTCATCCATTCATTTATGCGTTTATATTGAAATAAATTTGAAAGACATTTCATACTAATTATAATATAGTTTTTCGTATTGGTACCAAAAATTCTACAATATTTTTATTCACAACTTAATCTTTTTATAATCTATTATTTATTCTTTAATTTCATATTCAATACTTGATATGTATTATACGCTTGTAATCATTAAATTATAAAAGAATAAATATTCTATGTATAACATAAAGATTCTATGTTAATTTCTAAATTTAATGATATAATGTAAATCATGAAGTACATAAAAGATTCTAATAAATTAGAAATTCTAAATATGCATGACACGTTACAAGAAAAAGAAAAGTGAGTAGTGTTATGAAGCCAATGTTTATTTTTCAGCCACTTAACCACGTGAAAAAAAAAAATTACATGTGACAGAAACTCTGTCCAAGTGCGTGTTACATAGATCTTATTTCTTATAACCGCAGCTGCGTCTACGGCCTCTCGCCCGTTCGAACTTTCGACCCTTAGACCTCACGTATGGTTTCGTGTGAGAATGCGGCACACCAGGAGCCAGGCCGAAGTGCTTAACGCTCTCGCGAGCGTTACGCGATCCCTGCATCAGGACCGTGTGTTTGCCGGTCGGGGCGCGTAACGCCAACTGATCGAACGTGATGATCTCACCACCTGCTTTCAGGATACGAGCCCTAGCCTTCTCGGTCACTCGTAGAGCGCACACCTATAAATATCAATCGCCGTGTAATTATCTAATTATCATGAATCTAATAGTGTTCAATGTAAAAACGCCTATAGTTATTTACCGTCAACTTGGGGACTTCAAAAATCCTGGCATCATCAGTGACAGTACCGACAATCACGGCGAGACAGTTCTCCCTTCCAGGTTTCTTCATGAATCTCACAATGCGTGCCAGTGAAATCGGCGGTCGATGAATCTTGCTCATGAACAGTCGTTTCAAAATGATTTTGTTGAACTTTGAGTTTGTTCGTCTCGCCAAGAACCGATACAGCTGTAACAAAGTGTCCATTATCTAACTGTAACTCCAATAGACCTGTAGTTCTCAAAATTATGCTCTTCTTTTTAGAAACATCGCAGAAATACACAATTTATTACAAATTACAGAAAATATATATAAACGTCTCAATTTTCTACAAACTTTGAAATCTTATAAAAAACCAACGTGATTGAAAAGTTTGAAAACTAATTACAAAGGATTATGTGGCGCACGTGTATCAACTATAATAATCGCCCTTCTATGTTGCAAATAAGCGAGATAGGATAGTTGACAAATATTTCTCTAGCGAGCTTTCAAATTGAATCAGATCTACGATTAGATCTGACACAGAGTGCAGCTCGCAATCGTAGAAACTCAAGGTAAACAAATCGCCAGTATAAATTAAATTTCTCTCATTTTATCCGACTGACGAGTAAAAATTGAAAAATATGTAATTCAAAACTTTTGTAATCATATATGGAAGCTAACCTCAAAAATCCATCATGAGGGACAAACACGCGTTATTTCTAAGAAAATTTGAGCAAAATGGAATTAAATATCTCCGAGTTTAACGTATAAGGTGCTTCGCAAATACGTATTCACTGATAAATCCTGAAGGAAAGGCATTTACCTTGACGAGGAGTCGTAAATACACATCTTGCGACTTGGGCTCCGTTCGGCGCACCTTCCGGTCATGCTTATGATTAATATCGATACCCTGCGAAGAAAAATACGCGTCGTTAGTTGAATTCGAACGATTCAATAACCTACGGACACGTTCATTTCGCGCGATTGACAAGCGGCGACATAATGCCGCTCGATTTTTCAATCACGTCGAACACCGTCACACCGTCCTACCATTTTGACAATCCGGAAAAGAGACTGCACGGGAAAGAGTCTTGCCGCGGTCGAGGGCGGCGGAAACGACAGAGGGCACAGCTGCCGATGCTTCTAGTGACAATGACGCAGTCGGTAACTACGAAAGTGTCGCTATCGACGATAGTCCCGTCGGTGTGTCGTGGCGTAGATGTCGCCTTCGACGGCCCGATTTGAAGTTTGTGTACAAACCCGCTAAAATGAGGCGCGCGGACAGCCGACCGCGTCGTTGTTGTCACCCTTGTTCGTGTCTTTGGTCTGCCGACTAAAATTTCCAGTGTTTATCCGGAGATTCAGCCATGGCGAGTTTACTGGATCTCTGCGAGCAGTACTTCGGCGCCCGTAATTTTTACGACGTGTTAAAAATCCCGAAGACCGCGAACGACAAGCAGGGTAAGCCGACGATGAAGCGATCATAACCTCTTCGCGAGCTCCTGACTTTTGAATTTTTATTTTGCAATAATAATATTTGTTATTTTCACCAGTTAAGAAGGCTTATCACAAGCTGTCGTTGCTCGTGCATCCGGATCGGGTCGAGGAGAACATCAAGGCGGAGGCGACGGAGAAATTTAAGGTTCTCGGTAGGATACATTCTATCCTCAGTGACAATGACAAGCGCAAGATTTATGATGAGTCCGGCGAGTATGACGAGGAAAGTGAGGAAGTCGTGATGCGCAATTGGGCAGATTATTGGCGGTCCTTATTTAAAGAAATCACCGTTGAAGATATCAATAATTATGAGAAAAATTACAAGGGATCAGAGACAGAGATCAAGGATCTCAAAAGAGCATATACAGATAGTGAGTGTTTTGTACTATGTATAGCTAATCTTAAAATTCTCAATCTTTTTCAAATTTATTGGTTATCTTAAATATAATTTTATTAATGCAAATAAGACTTAATATATTTCTCTGAAGAAAAATAAATTTGCTTTAAGACTGGCCAAGATTAGATATAAAGCAAAGAGACAACCTTTACATCATACATGTATCAATGTTAAATTAACATATATTTTGTTTATACTGTATCTATTTGTTTTTGTATTGTACTGTATCTGTATCTGTTTTTTTTTCTAGGTAAAGGAGATATGGATTATATTTTGGAAGCTGTTCCGTTCACAAACTGTGATGAAGAGCCAAGACTACATGCTATAATTGAAGATTTAATAGAGAGAGGTGAAGTTCCAGAATATACGGCTTTCACTAATGAAAATGATAAGAAAAAGCAGCGTAGGAAAAGAAAGGTAAGATATTAAGAGAACATCTTTATTTAACCGTAGAAACTGTAATGAGCCACAAGAAAAAAAGCATTGAAATTACGGAATGCAAAAGACTAATTAGAACCAAATAAATGCTAATGTAATTATAAAAATAATCATTTTCAAAATTTGGTTGTAATTGACAGTTTTAATTCTTTAAGAGGTTTGTAGAGTTTCTGATATATTTTCATAATTATGATTTTCACAAATCCTATTTTAAATTTGTTTTCCACCATTTGTTTATTGTTTGTTATTAATACTATTTTGATGTTTAAAAATACTTAGTTTTCAATAATTTTCTATTTAACATAAAATAATGACATCGTAATAATGGCTATTATTAATTTTATTTTATATTTCTATTATATTTCTATTGATTTGGGAACTTTCTAATGTATTTAAATGAATAAAATAAATTGCCGAAACAAATAATTTGTAATATAAGGAAAACTTTGTTGCAAAACATTGTTTCGTTGTCCGTGCCATTTGTCTCGCCTTTACATACTACTCGTATATCGATCTCTAACCATAATCGACCGCGTGCAATTGTACCGCGAATTTTAAACTACGTTAACATGTTCATGCTAAATGTCACTTCAATAGTCTTTTAACGCCCCGCCGCTCTATTTTCAACCTTCTCTATTTTTACCGATCGGCTATACAGCTTGACGAGTGGTAGGTAGTAGGAGAAATAGAAGCACCACTAGGAGGGGAAGGTCCAGTAAATAAGTAACCTACGAATGCGAGAACTGCCTCAGTCCGCGTTACAATTAGTTCGACCGTTTACCGTTAATCATAAAGCTCGAATGAAAAATCCCTCGCGCGATGACCGTCACACTTCGTTCCGTTTGATCGTCGAAATATGAATACAATACAGGACTGTTTTCTTCACTACGTTCATCTTTACCATTGATCGAAACGAATTGCATGATTTTGCCTATAATCCCTTTACACGATAATCCAAGAAATGGATAGTGCCGCAACTTTAGTGTTACTCGCCTTGCTAACCGCGTTCGTTGGCGATACCGCGGCGTCATGCAGAAAGGTCGCGAACGAAGACATGCTGGAGTATTTCTGCGAGGACGGCCATCCCGCCGATTTGACCACCATACCTGAAACGACCGAGAAATTGCGGATCATCAGGATGCCACTTCGCAGAATAACCGCCGACACGTTCGCGAGATTCGGCGGGAACCTATGGGTGCTGAGTTGTTCGCATTGCGAGATTGCCGACATTGATGAGGACGCCTTTCGACGCCTCCGTAATCTTCAGCAACTCAGCCTGGACAGCAACCGCTTAAACACCGTTAAGGCGACGTGGTTCGAAGGTCTGGACTCTCTGACGTATCTCGATCTCAACTACAACGAAATACGTGACATCGAAGACGGCGTCTACAAGAATCTACCCAGTCTCGTGGACCTCAGGGTCTCGGGAAATCGACTGCGATGCCTGAATCTCGACGAGATGTCACACTTGAGGGAACTGAAGCGCATGTTCCTCAGCGAGAACGCCGACTTCGCCTGTCCGCACGCCGTCAGCAGATTCCTCGAGAACCAGGGCGTTGCCTTCGAGCAGGATCCCGAGTGGAGGAGACTCGCCAGTGACACGATCGACGTTCACGTTCCACCGAGCTACGCGGAGGAAGACATGGAAGTGGTGCCGCCGTATCGCGCAAGGTTGCACCCCGATAGGCCACCACCTCCGGAGGAAACAGTAGGATTCGAGAGAGACAAGACGTTTTATCCGGACCATTCGGGGCATAACTATCCACGCCCCAGGAGACCGCCAACTACGACGTTGCGACCGAGGCAACAGGAAGAATTGCCGCGAGTGGAACCGAGATTCCCGGATACAAGACCGTCGGAGCCGTCGTCGCATCAGGTAATGCCTTACCCGTACCCCACGCCGGACACGCCGCGAGTGGAGTCGAGATTCCCGGATACAAGACCGTCGGAGCCGTCGTCGCATCAGGTAATGCCTTACCCGTACCCCGCGCCGGACATGCCGCGAGCACCACCCTCGGAGGATATCAAGATGTCGGAAATTGACGAATCATCGCGGACGGAACACACCATAATGTATCCGCCACATCCAACGTACGAAACGACGCCCCACTGGTCCTATCCAACGCCGGCAAGATCGTGGATACCATCCGTGTCGCCGATACCGGAGGACACTAGGACAGCCGGAACTGACAGGCCACCGCAAACGGAACGGATATTAACGTACCCGCCGTACATTCCAACGCGTGAACCGATGCCTTATCCGTCGTATCCTACCTCGGAGAGATCGCAAGTATCAGGTATGGGATCAGTTATGGGACCTTCAGAGGACGAAACGCTAGGGGAATCCGGGAGATCATCACAGGCGGGAAGCACTGCAATGTATCCGCTGTACGTCACGTCCGACGATCTGGAAGGGACGCCGCATGGATTCATTCGAGTGACGCACCCTTCGTCCGCTAATTCGGACACTCTTAGGACTTCGGCCACAGACGTGCATTCAGCCGATCCATCCTGGACGCCGTCGGAACGTAACGAACCGTTCCGCGGGCCTGCTGGAGGGAGCGACGGAGCGACGTGGTCAACGAGAACGCCGTATTACGGGCACGACCCGCGTAAAATGATCGTCGAGGAGTCATCGTCGGAGATCGACGACGACCTCTTCGTCGCCACGACCCGTCCCGTCGAGCGCGACCGGTCGCAGACTACGATGACGTCCAATGTGCACTATGTCAGACCTTCGACACCGGAGCTGATGCACTTGCCGACGACGAACGGGTTCTACCAACCGCCGTACTACGAATCGACGGTCACCGTGCATCCACCGTTGCAAAATTATGAGGAGGACGACGACGAAGACAGGGTGACTGCAGTTCGTCCGTTGATACCGACGACGGAGAAGCCACTTCCCGATTGCCCGGAGAACTCGGCACCGAAGTCCCGACCGGCCGTCGCACTAGTGACGTTCATTGTCGTCACCGTCCTCGGGCACGCCGTCGTGGGGAGATTTTAGATCCCGAGCGCGCCTTCCTTGTCGTCCAGATCGGCGAGATGGATTCTAACATCGGAAGGAGAGGAGGGGAGGATCTCGCCGATCCAAGGGACGCATCCGAACATCGTATCGTGATCCTGGACTTTCGAGCGCGCATTTACGTTATTTAACATTGTAACATTTCCTCATAGCTATCGAGCATTTCCCCCAAAGACGCTTCATTAGGATTATTAACCAGATGCAGATAATTAGCGAGAGTGGCCAAGATGGGTGGAACTTTCTTCGGAATTGGAAATTTCGTTCGCCGGAAACCGGCAGAGCCAGCTAAACTTAATGCGTAGGTATCGTGATAGATGTTAGAAAACGCGAGGGAAAATTAATTCTGACATTTGATTATATCAATTTAATTATGTGATGGTACTAATCTAACTGTACAGTGCGTTTTAGTTCGTAATGTAATAGAGCGTTTCGCTAAAGAGTGTATACAAATTCACATGATAAAATGTTATTAGGCACTCCGACTATTACGGTATTTTTCTTTATTAATTTTATATCATGACGATCTTGACTTTTATTTTTATTCTGACATTTTGTCGCCAATTCCAGATGATTCATTTAAATGTGCACGTATGCGAGAGCCCTATTCTAAATTAAAAAAAAAAAAAAACCGTCGCGTCCGTACTGCGCAGGATGGGAAGCGCGAGTTCTGCTACCGCGACTTTTTCGATTCGGTATAAACTCGTTGGAACGCCGATTTATGAATTATATTAATACCTCCCCGAGAAAATCGGGAGGGATATTGCGGTTTATCAGCTACTACTAAACTTAGCGAATCTTTCATCTCGCGATCGAACGCGTTTCCGTTTCTCGGAATCGCTCGGGGCGCGGCAATGTTGTAACATCATGAAACGCCTGCCAAGTGAAAAAGCCAATAAGAGCGGAGTGTATGGCGCGTCGGGCTGAGAAGCGATTTTAATTGCAATTAAGCAGTGACTCGGTTCCGCGCGCGGTAATGAAATAATTACAAAGTGTCATCGTCCAATTGCGCGCGGGTCGCGCGTTACGTAACGACCTTGCAACGCGAGGCTCCGCGACGTTCGGGCGCTGTTTCCCGCACAAACGCGTTAAATATACGCTCAAAGGCGTCACTGTTGGGAGTCAAGTTCGCGCGACAGCTTCCGTCACTAGCTCGTGCAACAGGTGCATCTCCGCGGAGAATCCGCCGAGGTCGGTCGCGTCAGACGGAGGACAGGAATGCGAAAGAGAGACAGGGAGGAGTGAGACAGACAGAGCGCGAGAGATCTCTCGCGTGGAGATCGTTAAGCGGCCTTGAATAAAGCGCTAATAAAGCGTCCCGTTATAACGAGAAGCGGCGTTTATCTCCATAAGACGATCTTCATCGTCGAATAGATGCGTAGAGCGCGCGTTTCCGCGCGCATGCTTTCCGAGAGAGCGCCTCCCCGCTCGGGCGAACTTGAGGGCCGGCCGCAGTCAATTCTCCGTGGGATTCCATACCAATGACACCAATCGTGTCGTGTTACTTCGCGCCATCCGCGCTTCGATGGCTGTCAATTATTTAACGACCATTTCCTCGGGCCGTGCGATTATTCCGATCAATATAGACCGCTCTGCACACAGAGCATGCTGCAAGGTCGCGGGGGAAAAAAAAAAGGTCTCTCCGCCTTCGACGCGGGCAGAAGTACGCTTCGACGGCCTCGCATTTGGCACCGCTCGAGGAGGAGAGAACCGTCTCAAAATATTGCATTTGCGCAGAACAGCGCTCTCCTCGTGTCCGCGTGACCGAGCGATAGTTCTGTCATCTCGTGATTGGCATAGTTAGAGAAACGGGAAACCTTAAACTAGAGGAATATTATTTCTAGATGTATTTTGATTCAAGATGTATTTTGTCGTTCGCGCGTCTCGTTTCGACGATCAAGGGAATCTCGCCCGTCGGATGTGAGACGTCAGCTCGTTAGAACGGGCTACTCGGGCTGGAAACTCGGGTACAAAGTAAACGCCGAGGTCTTCGTTTTTAACCCGCTGACGAATCCCGCGGTACTCGATACAGTCAGAATCCCGCGACGTGACGTTGTGCAATGCAACCAAGCATTAGGCAGCCAGCATTAGACGTACTTGCCAGAAATTATAAATAACGGAATTTCTTCAGCGGCGGATTATGGAGTAGGTCACGCGCGATATGGAGCGTCATCGACGCTTATGTACCCCGGGGGTAGCCCGGGCGCTGCCGGAAGGGGGGAAACCGCGAGCCGCGGAAACGCGGAAGAGGCGGCGAGCAACGTGGGCTGGAGCATTCGCGATGTTCTGCGAACGCTCCAGAATTCACGGTATCGCGGTCCAAATGTCGATTCGACGCTGCGGCCGATAACCGGCGTAACTGCGCCTCGCGCGCGTTGCTATGTACGTCCGAGCCGTGTGTGCTTGCGTCGCTTCGGCCATCGATAAAATCGATGACCCCCTTGAAATTCAACTGCGCCGTTTTCCCAGAAGGAAAACCGAGAGAGAACCAAGTCGCGCGCGCCCCGACACTCTCGAGGATCGGCGTGGCGTGGCGCGTGGCGCGTTTCGGAAATAGACACGCGTAACGTAGGAGCTCGGCAGCGAGCTCGTTACGTTATGCGGGCTGCAATCAATCTCGTTAACAGAGAACGCGCTTGTGCGGTCCCGCGAACCGGCCGCTATCTGCTCTGGAAAATCAATTCCCTTCCGCGGCGAGTCTGGATCGAATTATCAATTTAGAGCTAAACGCTGACTAAACGCTCTCCAGTCCGACAGTGAGCAGCTATCGACTCCCTCATGTTAATTGGTCCGATCGACTTCTCTGATTACAGTGGGCCAAGGAAGCGGCGGAAGCTGAACGCCTGGAGAAGATGCTGAAGATCGAGAACGAGGAGAACGCAGCCACGAACGATCTCGCCCTGGTGATACAGAATCGTAACAGGGCTCGCGCCAATCAGTCGGATAGTTTCTTCGACTCCCTGATTGACAAGTACGCGAAGAAGACCGAGAAAACGACCAAGAAGAAAGCTACGCCCTCAAAGGCCACGAAGAAAACCAAGAAGAAGACGTAGAGATGAAGTGGCTGCGTCGGGACTGTCATGCGCCCATTCCGCGTCCACTCCGCGTCTTTTAAAGTTTCAACCTTTCGTTAACATTAAATCGCAAAGCACGGACTCGCTGTAGATTTCCGTAACGCGGACGGTTGTGTTTAGGTTTTTATATAAGTGCGAAACATTTACCGAATCAAATGGACTAACCATAGTTCCACATAAATGTCGTCAATTAATCGCGCGTAATGCAAATTAAACCGCTGTATTAAATTAAACATTTTATTATCGTAAGTGTGCACAACGGCGTAGAAAAATTGTACACTTTATATATTAAAAAAAACGGTGTCGTATTTTATGCCGAATTTTGTTATATAATAATACTCTCGAAACAAAGATGCTTTTTGTAATTATTTTCCGTCTAAGATATATGAAGTAGAAATAGAAAAAAATTTTTTTTAACATCTTTTATCTATATAATTTCTTTAAATTCTTAAGTTCAAAAGAAATTGAAGATAATCCAAGTGGTAAGTATAGTTTAGTATAGTTAACAGTTTAGCATTATAGATCCGCAGAATTAAATATGAAAATATCGCGACATTTAATTAAGTGATGATTCTGACAGTTACTTTAGCTACACTTGCAAACGACTCTTTTATTCTCACATACGTAAAGTAATACACGTAATACTTTTTAACGACACGTAATTGTCCTACATTATAAATAAAAATAATATACTTCCATTTATAAGAGAAAATTGCTTCCAATTAAAAAAAAATCAAACTTGATGAACAATAGAAATGTTTAGATATCCTATGAGATTTTTCAAAGCTTTTAATTCTTTTAGAGACGATTTTATAAAAGTTATTTTACATAAAGAATTTTTCGATATCTTGAAGGAAAAAAGGCTTATATTAAAAGCAATCATTTCACTTATAAACTTACAAACTAATTTTTTTTATACTGACTAACAGTTTCAAAGCAAAATTTATTTATAAAATTTCACGTGAATAATCGTGGAAAATTTCATGAAAATTATAAATTTTGGGAAGGTTATTAATAGAATATTGGATCAGAGCTTTCATTCTACAGTTTTCAGTCTACACTGGTATTAATCGGTGCGCTGCATATTGGCGCTGTGCCATGTTTGCGATCTTGAGAACAACGTGCTTGTAAACAACGTTCGTCTTCCGGATATTGGAATCAATAACCTTCCCTTAAAAAAATCAACTTCACTACATTTTGAAAGTATTCCATCATTGGCAATTTACATATTTCATGCATGAGACGTTTGATAATCTCGAGCAAGAAATATCTCAAAAATAAAATAACGCGTGTATAATTTTTAATTTTTTCAGACTAATTATGGGAAAAGGGGGCGAGAATTGTACATATATAATATACATATATTACATGTATATATTCTTGAATAAAATTATTATGTATTTTATTTAATGTTACAATACTTTTTCTATATTTTATACATGTATATATATGTATAATATATTATTTTTTACATACCTTTTAATAAAATAATTATATACAAGTTGTAAATCTTCCGTATCGATATTGCTGGGAAAAGAATCGGGTAGATTGCTATAACTTCCAAAAGATCGCGCCAGAAGTGTTTTCTCGTCTTATTTGCGATCTAACTTATCTCTGTACAACAAAATAAATATTAAAAGGTCCTAAAATTAATTAAAACTTTCTTATAATAAAAATGATTTAATATTTGTTACATGTAATAAATAAGTTTAAACAATATTTAATTAAATCATTTAAATATTTCACACGATTTTTCAAAATTAAAAACTTTTAAATATTCTTATCATATACCATTGATGTTCAAAATGACTATAAACTTCGTAAAATTCAATTAATATATGCGTTGAATGTATATAAAGACTTAAAACGATATAAATTTTCCATAATGATTCAAAGCCAGGAATACATTTAAATAAAGTGCCTAGAATTTCGTCAATGCGACATAATTAATTACATTACTTTATTGGTTTCTTAGACAGCACGCATGTTTAAAAGGCGTTTTTACGACGTGCGTTGCCTGGCTTTGTTCCGTCGTATTTAAGATCGTACTTAACACATTCGCAGAACATATTAAATGTTACTATTAATAGGCATTTGAGAAAAAACTGCATTGTCAGTGTCTTCGCACTGCTCGCAAATTCTTCGGTGGTCTAGGTGGCACCATCATTAGTGTCACGGTCATCGATAAGCACGGGCAATGTGTCAGTCACACCGCTGGTCACACAGCGTCCGTGAAGGATGGGCACGAAGGGAAGACGCAGAGATGGCAAAAGAAAAAGGGAGAGAAAGAGGGGCAGACTCCTGCCGGGCGTCCATTCTCTCTCGCCTGCGCGTCCCTCGTGTTCCGTGCGGCTCGAGCTGATGATCATGGTGACCACGGTGTTATGGTGCTCTCAAATCGGTGTTGGTAGAGATGGTATGTACACTGAGCAAGTGGCCGGTCTCGCAGTGGTCAGTCTCGTGTTACGTCTGGGCTGGCCGGAGCGACAACACGGTGCACATCGGGTGACACAATTCCCAGTCGATACCCTTCCTTTTTACATGCGGTTTTATGCGCTGGGCCGCGCACCGTGCCGTGGCATTTACGGCGATTCTCTTGTCATTTACTTTTAATCGTATATCGACTAAAAAGTGATGGCCTTCTTAGCATTTGTCGTTTGTTGCGATAGGTATCGCATTGCGCCTCAAATTGGTAAAATCTCTCCAAACAGCCAGGAAAGTCCGATCTCGAAATCTGGCCAGGATGACATTTATCGCCTTGTATTTATTATTGTCAAAATATTTGTATTAATTAATTTAATAATGTGAAATGTATGTATATTTAGTTTTGCTAAAACCAGGTTTGAAGACTGAATTTTAATCGGCGCTAGGTTCGAAAGCATAAAGACGAAATTTATAAAATTCACAAAAACTATTATTAAGTATTATTAATATTATTCATATAATTGTTTGCTTTAATTACGCATCTGATTATTGAAAATATGAATGGAATATTTTAATGGAATATATGATAATTATATAGAATGAAATGTTTCAAATGTAAATAATTGAGAAATAATTCTGAGAAATAAGTCAAGAATATAGAATAGAAATTGTATGTTTGTACAAGGCTTCATTTTAGTCACTCTTTAGGTATTGCTCAATTTTAATAGAAATCTATTGCCTCGTCTGCCTCTCATTGAATTAACAAGATCAGTTTTTAATCGTACGTTCGATTTAATAGAACGAATTAACGTGCACGTTGAACGACGAATGAAAGATTATCTCCATAAGCGATTAATTAGTTTTATTGCTACCACTTTTTCGGCACGTCTCGATAAAGCAAACATCTACGAGAGACCTACGGGCCGCTCGGCGAACCGAGCCACCCGTTGTGCACGAGATTGGCGCACACTTTGACTCACGTACGGGCAATTATGGATATGTGGTGCAAACATAGGTAGCAAAGTGTAAACCATTATTATTTTTAGCCAGACATGTAACAGGAGGCCGGGATCGGAGTTTACTAAAGAAACGGTAACACAATAGGCCGGCGAGGTAACCGGGCACGGATTTTTTCGCCCCATTAAGCGGCAATTATATCGCGACCTGTTGGCGATCGGCGGCGCGGCGGGAGGAACGTTTTCTCGCGGTTGTACGCAACGCGGAGCAAGGAGCCGCGCTCGCGCTCCGTCGAACGAAACAGATGAATCGCAATCGTTGTGCAAGAGGATAAGCGGTTTGCCGTTATTATGAAACAGAGTCTGATTAGCGAAGCGCGCCGAGCGTTCGAGCTCTCTCACAGCGGCCCCGCCGCGGAGTATTACACTGTACGTTTATGGATCGATAAATCTGCCGATAAATCCCACGATCGATGAGATGGGCGGGATAAGAACGTGGAGTTCTAAGACGACACTGGAATCCGACATTTCGCGAAACTCTTTCGACCCCGCGCAATATCTATACGCGTCGCTCGCCCGCTCGCTCGCGCTTCGAAAGAAACGCAACGTATTTCGCAACGAGCTGTGGTCGCCGTTATTTAATGCCAATCGCGAATAAATAAGTGTATACGGGCGTAAAAAGTTGACACGCTCGCCACGTTCGAGGGTACAGACGTGGCGGCTGCGGGGGGAGAGAGAGAGAGTGAGAGAGTGAGAGACCGACTCGTAAATCATCGCGTCGCATGTGCGCGCTGAACCCGGGGCTCCTCTTTTTCACACGTCGTTTAAAGCCGCAGAAGAGGGAAACGCATAATCGCAGCCCCGTGGCATTTAAAGTCGACGTAAAGTCCGCAATCTATTTCCGTTTCTCGCGGCCCAGCGTCTACGATCTACTATCGGGTAACGCCGCCGACGACGCGCCGAGTCCCTCTCACGCTAAGCGCGAATGGAGAAAGTAGAGGAGGAAGCTGGCGAGCGCGCCTTCATGGAACAAAGCTCCGATCTCTCGGCTTCTCCTCGCGAGGAATCGTCATTAAGATACGCGATATACGCCGATACACCCCCGCCGAAGGGGCCGCGGGGGCAGAGGAGGCTCCGCGGAAAGCGGAGAGACGGCGTCTGAACGTCGCGGGAACCATTCGCGACGACGCGATTCTATTTCTAAGCGTCGCAACGTTTGATCCCCGTCGGGGAATCGCATTGTCGAGAGGTGCAGCATGCGCGCCGCGAGATTCACCCCATTGAATCCGAAAAGCAAGCAGAGGAGACGAGAGAGAGAGAGAGAGAGAGAAAGAGAAGGTGGGTGGAGGGCACAGGGGCGAGGGGGAAAGCTGGCGGCTGGCGGGGTTGCGCCGGTGTGATAGAGCGAGACAAGACACTCTGTTGCACAAGGGATCGGCGGAGCAAAGGGGGAGACCGGTGGTTGTAGCCGAGAGACGGTAGTGGAGAAGGAAGAGAAGGAAGAGAAGGAGAAGGAGATGGTGTGGAGGAGAGCCGCAGGAGAAGGGGAGGGGGAGGGGGAGAGCGACATTCCAGAAGGCGGCGGCGGCGGTGGTTCTCGTGGGAAACCAAAGAGAGAGAGAGGAGAAAGATCTCGTCTCGAGGAGAGGTTGCGGGCCTTAAGGCACCGTTCTCATCTCCCCGACGTGTGACAAGATCGTAGAGGCTTCTGCCGTGGCGCGCAGCCACGACGGCCGAGTCACCGAATTTATAAATCCGTTTGCGGACCAGCGCGATTTCTCGTAACTATTCTCGCACTACCCCGAAGCTAAACGGTGCTCCTCGATTCGCGCGTTCCGGGCGGCTACGGGAGGTCGATGTTCAAATTAATTGATATCTGCTCTCGCACATCCCTCGGAACGAGCTTAAATTCCAATTGGATTGCAATTTAATGTTAAATCAACGTAAATTGGAAAATCTAGAGGGCAGCCGATCTTTATGCGCGTGTCAAATAAAAACGTTTTTAATTATGACAGATTTACGGTAGATCTCGGTTATTTTCACGGGCAGATTAGATTAACCGATATATTTGTTCCTACAGTATTTAACACAACGTCATTTAATTCATTCTGAAATAAAACTTTAAAATTTGAATTTTGAAAAAAATTTAAGAGCATTTTTAGTTATTTTAAAAATATGAGTTAAATATTTGTAAAAGTTAGGCAAATTTTCTTAAAATATACTTTTTGAAAGTTTTAATTTTTATTCAACTTATATTTTCTTTCCACCACAAAATATTTTTTAAAATATTGTATATTTCACAAAGAATGATGTAATAATAATGCAAAATCTGTACATGTTATTGATATCAAATTAACCATTTAAATTTAAATGAAAATAAACTTTTCAATAAATGTAATTACATGATCCCGATAACAATTTCGAATATAACTTTTATTTTGTAAAAGTTATCTAAATTGTATGATTTAAATCAATTGTTAACGATTAAAAAAATATTGTACGCTCATAGAAATGTGTTTGTTAAAAATCAAAGTAATATATTGCAAGGAAATTTTGAAATTATCAGATTTAATAATATTAAACATACTAGTAATAATAGGTAAAATAAAAACTGGGCTACAATATTTAATATTAAACATATTGACCAATATTTCTAATTCAGTCGGAAGACAAAATTAGAAGGTGATGATGTTAAGAGTTTATTTATAGCAGTAAGCGATGATGCAGCGAGCTTTCGCACTTGTCTTTGATCTTTTGTTTAATTTCACGCGAACAATCGCTGCATCATATGTCACGGTTATTATCGCAATAATACAACTCAGCGTAATCCGATTACCGCGCTATCAATATCGGTAACTCACCGCGATAAGGTCGCGATAAAGAAAAACCGCCCCTTGAAGAAACGCTTAGCGAAGATAAATCGGGTATCAATGATCTCGATTGTAATCCAATGACGGAAGATTTCTCGCGACGCGTCGCGACGTGACGCAACAAAGTAGGACAATCGAGCAGGATCGATTTCGTCTTGTGCGCCCGATATTGTTCGATCGGCAATATTTTTCACGACCATTGTCGCACTACGAAACTCTCATTCGCGATGCGGCGCGATTTAGCATAAGGGATACCGGAGGACGGGGAACCTGCCGCGGGCCCTGTGAATCGGCCCTTAGGGCGAATCCGCACAAGGTCTCGGGCAACTGCTTCCCAGTCAAGAACGAACGAGTCAAGAGGAGATAATGGCACGTTCACGAGGCGTCGAATCATTACCGACAATCAAACTCTATTTGCGTCGCGTCGTTTGCGATAAAAGGGTTGTCCCGCAGTCAGGACGGAGAGGAGTCCTCCCATTCGCGCGGATTCCTCGCGTAAAAACGCGCGAGTTAATGAAAGGTACGATATACCAACAAATTCCATTTGATTCTCACGGGAGGACGGTGTTTTACGACACTCGCCAATCTCTCAGTTCTCTTCAACCCTTTTTTATTTTTTTTTTTTTAAATATCGGTGATAACTCGTCAATGTCGTCTCCGCGTGAGTCGTCAATCGCGAGAAATCTCGAGAGAGATACTTCCGTATCTGTATCTGCGTTTTCTACGCCGTGTCGGGCGAATGCGAGTGTGTGAGAGCGCGGCCGTTCGCTCACGCGGGTACACGTTTTCAATTTCTGGTAACAATGTTCTTATCACGTCGCGGCCACTTAACGCGCGACAGGTACGACAGGTACCCTCGCCCGTATATACGACGGCAATAAAGCGCCTCATTATTATTACCAGTGTCGTAAGAGCCCCGGCGCGTCAACTGCGCGCGGCAATTACGGCGACGATAATCGCGCGCGACGTTATCGCCCGGCGACGACACGCGAAGCACCTGATCTCCCGAGAGTCACCGAGAATACCGTAACCGACGCGCAGAAATTCAATCGCCGTCGCAATTGGCGGAACGCGTTCGCGGCGCGATTCGGCGGTCCGGCTGATTTTTTCTTTTTTTTCACCTCCCTGGCAGGAGGACGTGGCCGCGAGAGACTTTCGCCCGCGGCCGCGAATACAGCCGCGGGCAGGGCTTGCGCGAATGCGCAACTTATCCCGAAATCAACGTCTCCGATCGAGACGCTAAGTGATGACGTACAGACGTCCCGAGGAACACCCTGTATAAGACAGGAGGAGGAGGGGGGCGAGGGGGAGCGCGGGGGCCAGGCATGCCGGCCGCGAGATGAGAAGAAAAAGGAGGGAAGAAGGTGGAAAGTTAATTGAATCCGAGCAGCGTATAAGTAGAATGGCCTATTCCTCCTTTGGTTCTCGCTTCTCTTATTCTTCTCTCTTCCCGCGCGCCTCTCCTCCCTCGCCTACGTCTCGGCTCTCCCCCGCGGCACCCCGCTCCTCGCGCCGTCCTTCGCAGCTCCTTGTACCCTCTTCGGTCAGGGTACCAAGGAGGATCGGTGGAAGGACGCCAGAGGTTCCAGAGAGAGAGAAAGAGAGAGAGAGAGAGAGAGAGAGAGAGTGAGAAAGTAAGAGAAAGAAAGAGAGAGAGAGAGAGGGAGAAGGAAGCATTCCTTTGTCTCTGCGCGCACGGATCTAGATCATATATAGCGTATAATGCGCGCAGAGGCAAGCATACGGACGCGTGATATGCGTGCACACATTCGAGCCGCATCGACGGCGCACACGTGAAGCACAACGCACGGACGAACGCACGTGCACGTGCGCTTTCAAAGGGTCCTGCCGCGATATTCCCTCCGGCCATCCCGACGAGGTTCTTGTCTCGGATGATATACTCGGTATGAGTTACGTCCGCGTTAATTCGATTTGCCTCGCGCGCGTTATATACCCACGGGTACAATTATCATTTGAGGAGTTGAGAAGCCCGTGCGGGGCCTCTTCTTCGCGCAGTGCTGTACGATATGGATCTTGCGGAACCTCCGGCGAGAGGAGAGAGAGAGAGAGAGTGCCGCTTAGAATCGGATTTAGCGAAATAGTCGCGAGATGTCTTCTAATAACGTTGAAAGATTTTGCGGCCGCAGGCGCAAAACTTGACGCATTTTTTTTTTATCACAAATTCGCATGACATGACGGATAAACTCCGAGATTTTGCACCACGCTGACTTTTGTCGATGATGTTACACGTGGCTGGTGCCCGCCACGGCCGCTCGTTGGCACCCCTCGCACACGGGACGGGTGTATTTGCGTACCCCGAAATAGCTCTGGGCTTCCCTGAGAGACGGCGGGAGAGAATGGCGTGGAGGAGGGCGACGAAGACGAAGAGAAGAACGGACGGTGTATACCGCAAAACCAGTTCGTTGGTGAGTAAACAAAAAACGAGAAGGGGCCAACGCCGCGGCGCGGCCTCGTTGTCCGTTGCGAAGGGGGAGAGAATCGCTGCTTTATTGCTAATTCGAAGACATTCGCCCGGCAGAAATGAAACTTTATAGTCCGCCCGCAGGCCAGGAGGGGCCCCACGTCGCCCAGGACCCACGTACGCGAGGATTGACCCACGTGGGCATCGGCTACGTTCCTAGTTCGGCACCGTCTAAGAAGCGAAAAAAAGAAACGAGAACTGCTGACGAACCTTTGAGACGCATCATAAGATTGTTTGCGTCAAAATATTACCGGTGGGCGTCTGAAATAAATAATATCACAAGTATGTTGGCCAGTGTAATTGGTTTGACGCTGAATATTTGTATTGCTGTCCCTGATAACATTGATTGCCGAAAGTTTCTGAAATTTATGCATATTTAATGAGAAGCAGACACGAATTTTGTTTTCATCGCTGTCTCATAATTTATAAGTTATGTAATTATTTATAATTCAACGTATGAACGCGTGCTGTGTAGGACAGTCCGATGCCCGACGTGTTAAGGAATCGATGCTAAGGAGAAGCTACGGCGCGATATTGACGAGACAACGAGTCGCAGCGGGTGGCTCACGTCGTGAGAATCTTCAGGCTTCCCAGAACGTCAAAGCTCGTTACATCTCATTACGTCTAACAAGAACATAAGAATGCACGTTGTAATTACCGCTTGCGCGAGTATCACCTTAAATCGCGGTATATTTGACTGCTTAACATTACATAAGTATGTACATTCGGTATGTTGCTAAAGGTGCGAGTTTTCTTGAAGCTATGAAGCTAGTGATATGCGTGATCGTGTGTAAAGATAAAAAGATCGAGCGCACCTTGGCGCGACAGCTGTGTAAAGCGTCGTGATTGCGCCGTGCTAATGCAGGTAGGTGCCAACGTAGAAAGGGAGAAAGAGAAAGAGAGAAAGGGAGAGAAAGAGAGAAGAAGAACGGGAGAGGAATGCCCGTCAAGGTAGCGGGAGATGCGCGTCAGGGGCCCGTCCTCCCCCTAATTGACAAATTGGAATCTTATTAGAAGCTCGTGATGCCGGTAGAACTGAGACGGGAGGGGCCGCGCCGGGACGGGCTGCGAGAAGAGGAAGGTGAGAAGAAACAGAGAGTAGGAGAGGGCCCAGGCGGTGGACGCGCTGTGAAAGACGAGGAGAATGAGAGGCATAATGCGTGGACGGCACGATACTAACAGGTTGTACGGCCCACGGTGAAACGAAGAGAAGTACCTTATGCTCGGCCTGCCGGCCGGCAGGCGAATGCCACCCAGGAAGCGTTCGCGCGTGCGCGATCTGTGTGGCCTCGGCGCAATCCGACCACGGGGCCCGACCGAGGACGCACGAGCTCGGTCGAGGTAGCACGAAGGCACCCGAAGCCGACGTGTGCTGGCCCACCCGGTAGAGCGCGCGCGTGCCGCGTCCTGTGTGGTCCTTTGGGGCCTTTCGCTCTCTTCCCGTCTCTACCCCTCACTCCATTCCGCTCGTCCCTTCTGTTCACTACTCTTCTTGATGCTCGCTCCCTGAGTCGGCTACGTGCGCGCCACTCTTTCTCTCTCTCTCTCTCTCTCTTGTTTCTTCTTCGTCTTCTCCGTTCAACCCACTACCTTCACCGTCCGTGCCGTCTCTTAGCTCGGCCCGGGCTGCGAAGATGAGGTGGTTCCGAAGAAGAGAAGAGCGGGAGACGCTGACAGTGGCGCGAGTATTGAGGGACGTAAAGAACATTGCGACAACTACCACGAAATTTATTATGATCAGTAGATGTATATATGCATTGAATATGCTACGTCTTCTGTAACGGATTACGATGACTGTAAACTGGTAGACGTAAATTTTACAAAGGAACGCGATCGGTATGTTTCATCAACAGCTAAAAGATCATCAGATAAAAGAGTTTTATAAAGACTATAAATAAAGCTAATGGTATTTAAATCGTAATCTGAAACAAAAACCGATCAATGGAAAGCTAGACCTTAGATCTCGAGATCTCACGTTATTCTAGCCTCTCTCCGATTACTCATCGTGAATTATCGCAATCAGCCGATAGTGTCTACGAGCGAGGCTTCCTGAGATCGCGTCGACACGAGGGCTACTTAGAATTCCATCTACGTCAGTGGTTGAAGAAGCGAGATGAGGTAGTGAGCCCGCTTGACTCGTTCCACCTCTCCTTTCCCGCTTCTCGGTTTCCTTCGCACGGCTTGACTCGACCACGTGCTAACTTACGAGCTACGATCGCTGTGTGTACCCTTCCACGTTTTCCTCTCTCTCCATCTCCAGTTCCATCCAGCTTTCTTCCTCTTCCTCCACCTCTTTCTCCCGCTCTCCCGTCTTCCTATCGGCCCCTCGTTCTAGCGCTGCCCTCACGTCGTATCGTTTTTTCGCTCTTTGCGAGAACGAGAGAGAGAGAGAGAGTGAGAGAGAGAGAGAGAGAGAGAGAGAGAGAGAGAGACCATTCTAGATTATTAATCCACCAACGAGAGAAGATCCGTGACGTTCGCGGAGAAAATTATGGGCTGAGAGCACGGTCAAGGTGCTGCTGCGTTAACAAGCGTCAGCACGGAACGCCGAGAGAGAATAGCGGTTTCGAGGATGCAAGATCGTGTTTCCTTCAAGAGCCAGGCTTTGGCATCACCGCGATACCGGATGTCCAAACTGATATTCGGTGACAATTTGCTCCTCACGAATTCTCCGCGCGATCAACCTGTACCCCCCCCTCCTCCCCCTCGGTGATTTTGCGGCATTCTTGCGGCAAAATGGCCTGTCTTGGCGTCTCATAACGTAAACTTTAAGTTACGACGAAGGCACATTGTAAGGCACTATTGCTATCGAGTTAAAGTCCCACATCCGAAAAAAAAAACATACGTGTAAAAAGCGCTGCGCCGCTTCACGTTATAACGCACTGTGAAGATTCAATTATTGGACGAGAGCTATCACCCGCAGAGGATACAGATTCTCCTCGTCGGCAAATGTATGCCAGACAGATGGTTTATGCAAAAACCTGACGCGGGTTTTTCAGTGAGAGAGAAAACGAGGGGAGGTGCACGATACGAATCGAGTTGATGAGAACAGGACGATAATTGGCTAGAACAATAAACGATCGCACGTTTATTCACGTGTGAAATGCAAATGATACTTCACCACTTACGAAAATTCAGCTTGTGTACGGACGCGAAGTTGAAGGCAAAGGGAGACAAAGAGATGAAAAGAGAAGGAAAATGATAGCGCGCTGAGGGCAGAGGCGGCACGAAAAGATGAGAGAGAGAGAGAGAGAGAGAGAGAGAGAGAGAGAGAGAGAGAAGGTGGGAGAGAGAACGAGAAGAAAATAAAAAGGGAGAGAGAAAGAGAGAGTGCGCGAGAGAGATCGGCAGGGTTCAAAGAGCCGACAGTGGTTAAAGAGCCTTCTTCCTCTCTCCATCTCGACACGCACAAGTACAAGACGCAACGTTTCGAGCTGACCAAAAGAGAGGGAGACCAATGTTCTCGCTTTTTTCTACCGCTCTTCTCTCTCCCTTTCTCTCTTTCTCTCCTCTTCCTCTGCCCTCTACCCTCCCGGCCTCCCTCTCTCACATCGGCGCAGCAAATTTATTTCACGTTCCTGCCTTTTCTGGACCTTTCACAATATTTGGCCACGCTGCGGCGTCCAGTACTGGCGGGTACCAGCCACTAGAAGATACGGCTTTGAGCCATCCGTGATGGATGGTTCGCTCTCCAAGCTGCCACGAACTCTCCGCTGCCTCTACTCTCTCTCTCTCTCTCTTTCTCTCTTCATTCCGCTCCTCGGCTTCCTTTTCTATCTAGAGGATGCTAGACGACGGGGAAAGACTCAGGGCTGCTCGGCTTTGAGAGACGCGCACACCTGAAATCGAAGTTGCGGTGTTCCCGCAGGGAACTGTCTTACGCGAAACGCGTAAATCGCGCGGATCGGGACTCTCGTCGAAATACCGCTCTTTTCGAGCCATCTCCTTTCTTCTCGGAGAGAGTCATAAATCCTCCGATTATCAAACGTGTAAACGTATCGTCCGGTGGTCTCACATTCGCTCGACATTCGGAGTCAGCCGAATGCCGAGTTCCAAACGGGCTCGCGAGCGTTGCTGAAAGTATTGTCCAGGAGCGCCAGAGCATTGTCCAATGAGCCGTCCCTGTGTCGGCGGAGAGACCCTTCCAGCCGCGGGACCGTTCTCCACCGAGTTCGTGCAGGTATATAAATTCTGGTGCTATTATTGGGGTTTGCGCCTTCTCACAAGGCCCTCTGGACCCCGCGGCGGCCCCTTTGAGCTACTCTTTCCGCCTCTCTCGCCCTCGGCGCCCTCTCGCTCCCGCTTATCGTTGCTGACCC
>VBVQ01000555.1:0-54302 GCA_011636635.1 Tetramorium simillimum
TATTTATTATACATCTCTATGATTATATAACTTTCAATAAAAGCTCATATGATCTTTTCAAATAAATGTTTGATTTAATTGTATCTGTATAAAAAAAAATCTTGGACATTAAATGCATTACGTAAATTTTAATACAACTTTAGAATGTTCCCTTATTTTTAGAAATTTATTTTGTAGTGTAAATGACGATTATATTTTAAATTACTGTATATTATAACTAAATTTATATATTAAATTACTTTAAATTAAATAACATATTAAATTGTATATTGAATAAATAATTAAAATTTAATGTGAGTGCATAAAAATTCTAAAACTCTAAAAAAAAGTTGAAAGGGATTCATACAGACACATACGACACACATGCGACGACTGATTTTGTGATCGTAAGAAGCACCGAATAAAAATAAAGCAAAGAAGTAAAGTAAATCACGCGGTCGGTAGTTGTCGAGCCGTTACAGTCCAGATACAACCCATATACGGTATGCATGGACAAAATCAATCGGATTCGCACCATATACGGACAGGGATAACGATGTATATACGCAAGCGTTGCGTAACAGCGGCGTTCTTTACGGCATTACCTCCTGGCAACAGAATTACGAAAAACCGCTGACGAGAACGGGTTGCCTCTTGACCTTACGAAAAATCGCATCGCCGGCCATTCGCGGTGCTTTCGCGGAGATAAGCAACACCGTCAAATTGCGACACGAGTGTAGAATGCAGGCGACAGGTGCGGGTAAGAAATGCAGAAATACGATATATAATATCACGCCCCTATTCGCGTTGTGACTACGATTTCGAATGGCATGTTGAATAACTTGATAATTAAATGTCTCTAAGCTATAAAGTACAATAAGTTATGTGTAACAAATACAATTTGTACATTTAAATACCAATTATATTGTCCCTCTTGTGTCAAAATCATGAACGTGCAAATTTTTTTGGCATACAGTTAGGAATATAAAGAGACATTCATTCCACTTTGCTCAAAAATGTGCACATTCATGGTTTTGACATAAAAAGAAACATGTATACATGATCTTTTAGATCTCTCTCAATTTTGCTCTTGTTTACAACAGATTATAACAGTTATAATAGATTTTTTTTTATTAAATTAAATTTGAAGTTTCTAAAAGTACATTATTACACCTATCCTTGAAATTTATGACTATTCCTGTAGCCAGAAAATTTAATTTTTTTTTCTTTTCATAATCTTCAGCCAACCTTTTCACTCATTATAAAGATAAAATCACTTAATATCCTATAGAGGGACGTTACAGCAAGATGGATTTTAACAACGCCGACAATTAACGACAGCAGGCGTTAAACAACGCTTAATACTTCCGTTTATTCATTTTTACGCATCGCCGTACTCTCGCGCCGACGGTACATTTATATCTCGAAAGCGAATGCCGTAATGATCGCACGTCGATCATGCCGGTCGAGCGGCGGCCCTGAGACGGCCGAGGCGAGAATTCCGCGTGAATTCCGGAATGTTTCTGCTCGCGCGGTATCTCCGCGCGCGGTGTGTGTAAGAGAAATTCCGCATGCGGTTACTACACACGTTGCGAATACTAAATGCGCATACTAATCGGACTAATGCCGCGAGGCGGAGACCTCGCGTGGCCGTGCAAACCTTCTCGTTGCAGTGCCGCGAATTCTAGTTCCGAGAAGCCGGTTAAAAGCAAGCAGAACGTCCACCGGAGCCTTCCTCATCTGTCGTCGGTTGCTATCGGGCGAATATCGGGTAAAACGTAACGCTAAACGAAGGCAGCAGCGTCTCTGAAGTACGAATCACTTCTTACCGCATTACTTTTCAAGTAACTAATAATTTGAGTAATCTGAAATTAACGTTTTCACGAAAATGGCGAAACAGTTAATAATTAATAATGGTTAATAATTTTTCAATAATTAGCGACTGCAGAAAGGGGACTTCTGGCGAACTTCGGTTTTAGGAGAGAAAGTACATAACAAAATCATATTTCATTTCATTTCAAGTTTAGACAGTTTGATTTATGACTCGGTTACAAAGATATAAAATGAAAGCGGAAAGATTGGCGAATCAATGACGGTCTTCCTCGTGATTGCAATGTAATCATTGCAATTAACACGAAAGACTTCGCAGGAAAGTATAAGTCGAGAAAATGACACAAAAGAAAGGTATCTGTACAATGTAACCTTTCGATTCGATAGATTGGAAAGATACATTCAATCTACATACTATTTGCCAGACGAAAGTCTAAAAGTAATCGCCATTTGCGTAAAACTGAAATAAAGAAAAAAAAAACGATGGATTTTATTATCAATTTCCATCGAAAGTAAATTTATTACTCGATTTTGAATTTTCATCGGGGGGGATTCGCCGATTCGCCGACAGACCACAAATTCGCAGATTTCGGTAAGCCACATTTCGCCAAGGTGACTCTGTTAAACCGCTAAGATGGCGGTCTCAAGATCGGCCTTCCAACGAATATCCCAACCTTCCTCTCCCTTTGCCCGTACTCTCTGTCACTTTATCTCTCTCTCGCGCTGTCGCTTTCTTACCTTCTCCTCGGACACCGTCATCGGACTCCGTCTACCTTCGGAGTCGTGTTTACCGAATCAGTCACGCGTGAGTCACGACGAGCATCGACTCTCATTCTACGAGTCTAGGTTGGAAGGAAAAAAGAATCAACGGGAAAGAAAGAGCGATTATATATTATTGTTCAAGCCTCAAGTCGTCTCGCGTTGTTCGTATCAAAGTTGCGTCGACGTTGCAAAATAAATGACCAGAAATTTAGATTTGTTAGGCAAAAATGAGCAAAAATAATTCATTGTTCTAGGTATTTGTGTTTTTCAATTCAATAAATTACATCAAGAATCTAATTCGCATCTCTAAGTTAGCGTCGGTGAGTCTTTTCGGAGCAAACGGCGCGTCTCATTCGCCGGCTCCGATTTAGCACGGTCTGGTACATCGGGATAGAAAACAATCGCAACATTTCAATGGTACGAGTACCGAGCAGACAGTTTTAGATCGCGATTTTAGATCCGTTGCACCGTTGCACAGTTTTTCCCTGACGCGATAACGCCCGTAACATCAACGAACGTCAACAGAACGTCGGCGATACCGATTGAAATTCTGAGCATCTCTTGTCCAAACAACATACGCTCGCGTGAACCGGCGAGAGAGTTATGACGAAGCCCGTATGGAATTTCTGACGCAAATTTCAGGCAAATCCCTACGCACATCCGCCCGGTTATGGCACGACAAATTCATTAAGAGCTAGGCGAGATGACCTAAACACGCGCTTCTCAAGAGGATCGTAAAAACTTTGCCTTTGCGATCGCATCTAGACCCGTTTCTGGCCCCTGTAAACTATATGACATCATTCTTCGTCGCGCCAAATCATATACAGGATGTTTCGATAAAGTATTTCCTTTGAACCGAAAGACATTAAATGCGTCGATTATGGTTATTTTCGGGTTGCTTTATAGTGTGCTTAATGTCTGAGTAATAAAAGCGTTGATTGCAGTCGACTTTTCGTTTTAAGAACGAAGAACATTCGTCTGTCATCTGGCCGGCAAAGGTGCCTCTTTTAATGCGGCATATAAAGTTACAAGTTACATCGTTCAGCGCGTGTGAGAACAGCTGCACGATTCGCTATCTTATCGAATGCGACTATCGTCGAATACTTTCTTGGCGGCAAGGAGGATACATGAAAATTGTGATACGGTAGTACGAGGAAGAGAAATCGCACGGCAGGAAAACATTGTGGGAGCGTAATTTTTTTTTCACTTAAACAACAATCAATATTTGTTCAATATTTGTTCCACGTAAAGCTATACTTTAAAACCCAAGGAAATCTTATCGTTATAAGTCTAACATAATTTATCTATAAATACTTTATCTATAAAGGAAGTACAAGCAAAAGTTCCATTTAGACAAGTTTTTTTTATGTTACAGATGTTTTTCAACGATTTCAATTTTATGCAGTTTAAGGAATGTATTAATACATGATTTTTTTCACGCATACAACTATATAAGTAAAACTATTTACTCGTGTGTCAATAAGAATTTTGTTTGTCCTAAAATGTGTGCTATAATATATTTATCTAAAAATAAGTCGGAATTTTATCCATTCCACAAAAAATTTTTTTAAATATCTCATTCTTAAATATTTCATTCATATGCCAATGTAAATGATTCAAGAACTATTGCGAGCTAATATCCGTGACACATCATATACATCCAAAAATGTGTATAATAGCTGTCCGTAATAATTCCTACAAGATTGCGACGTACCGCTTTATTCTCTCTGACACCTCAAATATGGTCTTCTGCCAATGTTTGGGGTGTTAGTGACAATATTTGAGATTCAAAGGAATGGAGTTTCCAGGCGTCGGAAAGGCCAACACCTGCTTCCAAGTACAGGATCAAAGTCGAGGAGCGTAATCAGCGTTCAAAGTGTAGTCAAAATCGGCGTGAGTCACACGCTCGTCGCACGAGCAAGGTGGGGCGAGAGGTTCTTATCGTTCGGCGATAAGCGAGAACGTCAAGGAAAACGCGGTGCTGGTGCACGTACTCGTCCCCTAACACACAGGCGAGGCGCGTTGGTCTCGTGAAATCGGTGACCATCGGCACCGCCCATGTCCTTCTTTTTTCGTCGCGGTCCTCCCCCCTCTCTCCCCCGGAATACCTGATCGTGCGAATTTCGTCCTTGACCATAGGACCGGGTCTCCTTTCAGAAACTTCCCGGGGAATATCACCGCACTCGCTGCGTGTTTATCGCGAGGGAAAAGGAGCCGAGCGGCAAAAAAGATCGGAAATTCATTCCATTCTCTCATCCGAAACTTATAGGTCGCGTATCTGATAATTGCGTACGTGAGTGTATCTAACGATGAAAACCCCTGTGGGCGCCTTTTGCTCGAGATATTAATTAACTCCCGTACACCGGACCCCGGTGCTCGAGACCTGCGGCGCAGGTATGTGAGACGAGCGTTTTTACTTCCCACACACCGCAATTATCTCTTGCAAAACAACTTTCTTCGCGGTATTTTTATACCGTGATAGTTCGTTACCTTATCTTACGCTTTACATCACAACTTTTATGCACGGTTTTCCTTAATGAAATCCGATATCGACATCGCGAAATACGACATGCTCCAGAGATGTGTTTGCGGGACAAGATTAACTTTAATTTTATATTGTAATTATATATTAATTATATATTAATTGTAATATTGTAATAATATATATTTTGTGTGTATAAAAAAAAATATACACAGGTGTGATAATTACAACAGCGAACAAAATGTTCGGAACAATTTGCTCCAATTTAGCAATTAAATTTGTGATTAGGCAAAAAATGTAAGTAGGTATTTAAATTGCGAGCACGCGACCGAATCGCCTTTTGCCGATCGAATTCATTCGCGTCGCGCGCATTTTTCTCTCCGGCTCTCTCCACCTCTCTCTTTTACTCGCCCGTCTCCCGTCTCACCTTCGGTCCGCCGACATTTCCGATATATCTCGCGCGCGGATTAATTCCAGACGAGGACGAGCAAGAGCCGTACTGAACCCCGAGAGCTATCTTTAGTCCGCCTTACGAGCGAAAGAGAGTCGTATGGTCTCTCGCGCGTTGGTCGGAATAAGACAGCGACCGATTTCTCGGACGACGCGAGCGCTATTTTTCAAAATGTGCCCGACGGCCAGCCAGACCGGGTTGATAATCGACAAAAAGAAATGCAATTATGCGAGAATATAAATGACGCCGGATTTTCCTTTCAATAAATTCTCTCCGCGGTCACCATCAATCCTCGTTTCAACATCACGCGCGATCGCGACGGAGGAACATATTTTTCCGATCGGACAAACGGAGCGGATAAATGAACCCAGAAAATTTCAAACGCAGATATACGGTGATTAAGACATACGGTGCTGTCTGAGACATGCATACATTTTACGGTAGAGCGATCTTATGTACGTGGTCAATCTTATGTATCGATTATTGCTTAATAAGAGTAAAAAGGTATCGATATTTTCCTTCGGAATCCTGATTGTTGCCAATCCAGCGTTTGCCGTCTATCGTTCGTACTTTATCTTGGTGTTAAAATAATCAATATGTTATAAAAATAAATTTGTCCATCCCCACCGACTATCCAAATATCTTATCTGAATATATCGAGATTGCAGGAACCAATATCGTTTGCACTCCCAAAAGAGACATACGGGACATATTATTATTAATTTTTATTTCAACAATTTGGTGGTAAAACGACCAATATATTCTCTATATCTCTCTCGGATATAGAGAAACGAATGTTTCGGCATGGAAATTTCCTCTCTTCCACCGGCGAGCGACGGGTGTGCGATATAGCGTTCCACTTTCGAGCTATTGATTTACTTATCCCGTTCATCTCTGGTTAACGCAAAAAACGAAAGACCTCATAACTCGAAATACACAAACATGTTATTCCACGCGACAATGTCTAACTTGAGCAATGAACCGAGGAATAAAGGTCGTTTTTACACCGCCCCGCCGGTCCGTAAATATTTTGAAGCTGTCGCTTCGCGAGTTCGGCCATCGTCGGAAATTCCACGTAAATTTCGCGGGGCGATTAATTTTCACGGCGACGCGCACGGCCGCCGAATTAATAATGCCAACGCAAATTCGAAGCCGAGCTCGCGGACGCGCGGTGAGTCAGCGGTGCCTCGCGCTACGGCGAACATATTAATTCCGCAACGCCCCGAAGAGAAGGAATTTCCAACGTTCCTTGAAAAGGAACGCTAAGAAAATTTCGGAGTCAGTCACGATTAGATTGACGCTAATTGCGTACAACTTCCTTTTTTCCTATCATCGAATAATCGTGGCTTTTGATTTTTTTCGAAATTTTCTTATCTGTCTGTTCTACGATTTTGGAGAATACAAAAATTTGAAAACGGATAGAGAATGCTCTTCTCGGAATTGCACTGTTAAAGAATCAAGTTTAAACAAATTCCTTGAATTAAATAAAGATTAATTATATCTGATTATTCTTAATTAACATGTACATTGAAATAATTATTTTAGTACGCAACATGTAATTAACATGTTGTTATTTAATTCCACCGTTTGAGTTAATTACGACATGTTAAATAGGAACAGTGGCAACTTAAAAATGACTCAGATCGAATATAATTTGACATTATGAACAGTGTATAATTCCAAGATACGAGCAACATTTAAAAGCAATTATTTTAAACATCAGTTTACTCCAATCGTAGTTTGACTTAAATCTAGAGATTTTTCTCTAGATTCTGGTTTTGACGAAAGTGCGAAGGAACATTTTAAACGATGCTAAAGTTAACCGACTTTGGAGGAACCGGCCCTAGGGGAAGGACCGGCACGCATCTGGCACTTGCACCTGCATCGCGATGGCTATCCACGAGACCGTCGGCCGAACATTAATTCTTAATACCGTGGAAGAACAAAAGAGTGAAGAAGAGGCTCCGGATTATTCGCAATGAAATTCGAATGAAAAAAAAAAACCCGGGTCGTTCGTTCTATAAACGTTCAGTACGACATGTCAAATCGTTAAGAGTGATATTTATTTCCTCGCGTCTCTCTCATGTTTCCTTCCTCGAAAAGAATGGCAGAACAAATTCCGCCGCATTTTCCCGGAGTTATTCCCGATCTGCGATAAGCCTGGAACTTTAATTTTTACGCTCTATCGCGTCTAGGATCTCTCGTGGCGCACGCTTCCAGTTTCATGCTCGAGTTGCCGAGTTTCGAGCCCGCCGACAAACTCGGACTTCTTGGAACGCGAGACCCGGTGGCGAATCAATCCGCAGCGCGGACCGAGAAGGAAAATTGGGTTAGCGGCGAGAGCGTAAGGTCGTCGGGGCTCCGGCTAGAAAGAGAAAGAGAACGAGAGAACGAGAGAGAGAGAAAAAGAGAGAAAGAAGCGAGATTTAAATACCACTTGAAAACGAACGGAAGAAGAGTGCGGCTTAATCGTGCGCACCGGGAGGCGAGACAGGCGCAGTGCCAGGAAACAAGAGGAGAACGACGGTGGTAAGGTAAAGGGCGTCACACTCACGTAAATGAGGCCGGAGTAATATCGGTCCTTGAGGTTATGCAGCACGGAGGCCTCGTTGAGACAGGTAAGCTCCGCCATGTCCTCGACCTTGTCGAACTTGGGCGGATTCATCTTCTGTATGTCGTCCTTGGCGACGAGCACGCGCTTGCCGGTCTCGGCGATCTCCACCTCGACCTCGTCGCCGCGCTCGCCCTTGATGCCGGCGGCGACGAAGCCCTGCGTCTCGTGCGGCACCCACACCAGCTTCTTCTGCGTCCATTCCGCCTGGGTGGCCGGGTCGTTGAAGCTGTTCCTGTCCACCGACAAGATACGCAGCTCCGGATCGGACCGGTCTACCCTCGAGTCCACGTCCGCCATCTTTGTTTAGTGAGCGCGCAACACACGACGCGGCAAAGCTGCTGCTGCTGCTGCGGCTACGGACCTGCCCCTTGTGCGCGTACTTTCTCTCGTTCCCTTGCGCACCCGCGAGCGAGCGAGCGCGCGCGCGCGCGCAAACACACACACACACCCACACACACGCACGCACACCCGTTAGCCGTTACCTCGTTTCCCTTAGGAGCGCGCGCGCGTATCGTACTCGCGCGTACGCGATCACGGATCAACTCGGAGTCGGGCCTGACGGCGACGGCGACGACGACGACGACGACGGCTGCCGCTACTAGCTGTCGCCACGATGCGCGACCAACGACGAGTGCGCGACGGCGGCACCGACTCCACCGTCACTATCGCACTGTTACTACTACACCACCACCGCCGCCACCACCACCACCAGCACTGCCCGCCACTCTACCACTGCCGCGACACCGACGGCGAGGACTCGCCCTCCGCGCTTTCGAAAACGTTGTCGCGCCGGCGACGGGGGACGACGCACGTGTGTGACGGAATCGCGGCCGACGTACGCGGAGCCTCGCGTTCCTTCTCTCTCGCAGAGACTGGCGCTCTTTCTCTCTCTCTTTCTCCTTCTCAACTCACGCCTCGACCGCGCCGATCGCAACTGCCGTGCCGATGCCGTGGAGCGTGACCGCCCGCGGCATCGCGCCACATTCGACTCTCGCCTCCCACCCGTCGTCTCGATCTGTCTCGATCGTCCCGCTCGCGCCAATCCGCGCCGTTCCCGCTGCACTCGAACGACTTCACTGGATCCTAGGGACTCGCGCCCAAGCTTCTGGTTGAATTCTAGGGACAGATTCTAGGTGAATCGAACTCGCGCACTCGTCGAGAGATCGATTCGAGTTTGAGAGAATCGATGGTCCGCGCAACTTTTCCTTCTAATTTTCATTTCTACCGATAATTAACTTTAGTCTTTTTACGTTTAATTTACTCTTGATCTTTTTCTAGTTTTAAAAATTAAAAGAGATAAAATGTAAGTTATCGAGACTAAAGTTGATCTGAATTGATAGAAATGGACATACTCGCAAAATAATCGATTTAGAACTTTTTAACTTTATTAAATTAATTCAAGAGACAGAATTGTTTTAATGGCAAGATTTCTAGCTGTAGAACTTGTCATCTAATCTTTTTTTTTTCACATATTTCAAATGAAAAATTAATGATTCTATTTAGAATTTGTTCGAAATTATCCTTATCGATTACTCGAGTCGAAAGACTCGAGTTCGATTCAACATGAAGAATTCCGAATCATCGATGCATGCTCAGTTGTATATAGAAAAAAGTTATAGCGATTGCACTAGTCGATCGTACTAGTGCACTGTAAATAAATCGACGTAAGGATAAATGCTTAATATAAACATGTTAAAAACCGATATCTTTAATTTTATCGTGCTATTGTGCAATTTTTTTTTAATATATTCGGCTTTTTTTTATTCAAAAGATTTCAATTTCACATTCAGTGTACAAGTATGAATTCAGAAAGAATTTATTTTTTTTTAATTCTTTCTGAATTTATACTTTTCAGAATTCTTTATGAAATTTATTTATTATGAATAACCAATTTCAAATAAACTAAAACAAAATCCTATCAAAAAGGATTCCATAAAAGTGTATAAAAAAAGTATACCTTTGTATGAAAAAAGGCTCAGAATTAGTAACATAAAAATGAATTATTTTTAACTTTTTAAAAATATTTTTAAAATAGAAATGGGACGGAAAGAGAATTTATTTCATAATTAAAAAAGAATTTTTTTTTATCCTTCGTCCTAAGTAATTTAGAAATAGAAGATTTTAATAATGTGATTTCTAAAACATATGTGCGAATATCTAAAATGTAAAGAATTACGTAATGCCAAATTGATCTATAAATGCGCAGCATCGTGCATTTTAACCTATAATCAACGCGGACGTATTATCTCACAGTGCTTCGTAATCGATATCTTCATTATTTTTGTATTGCTTGCATGCCAACGTTAACTGCAAAAAGATAACGTATCACTGTAATGGTTTTATCGTTTCAATTATCTTGAGTAATCAGCATCAAGTGCTATATTTACATCTAATGTTGCACAATTCCACGTGTTTTCAAATACAAATTTAAAGTTTTCATGCCACAAAATGTCACATATTAATTGTTAATCATGTATTTCATTTAATATAACAAACGTAAAGTATTTTGAGATTTTAGAACAAGTCAGCTGTTTGTTCAAATTGGTGCTGCAATTTTTAGAATAAAGGCTGAATTCTTTTACTTTTTTTTTGCCTTTTTTCATGCCACTGTGTCGAAAATTTAAAAATTAACTTTCACAATGCTCCGAACATTAATAATTTTACCGCTGTTGCATCTACAAAATACACATTGTATCTCTTACAATTTTTCTTTTATCCTTTTATTAATATTCCATGACATTATAAAGGCATGTAAACAATTAGATTTAGGCCCAATTCCACAACTTACTTTAATCGAAATTTAGCTAATAATATCCAATAGAAGAGTGTTGAACTCTTCTATTGGATATTATATTAATTAAATTCGGTTAAAATAACCCAGGTAGCAAGCTGACGTTATTTATCGTCATTTTGACGTTAAAATGACCTTTCTGACGATATTTCGACGTTAAAATGATGATAATAACATCAGCTTGATACTTGGATAGGGTTCTTTTCCGCTTCCACTGTGACATTGTAACTGTGTTTAGATAATAAAACGCGAGTCACACGTCACATGTCAGCGCTTATATATCGCAGAAGTCACTGAAGCAAACTCAGTTAACTTATACACGTCAATCAGTACACGTCGGTTACGGCCAGCAAGATGTCCTACGGCGGAGTAAACCAGAGTATTAACGATTATGCGAGGGAAAAGAATGTAAGTGGAGAAGGAACGATGTCTTGCTTTTTTCAATTTTGTCTGTTCAGTTCTCATTGATCGTAGTAAAATTAAACGGCGCGGGCGGTGTAAATTCACTCAATTCATTATAAACCACTGTACCGTATATAATTTTAATAATCGTATGCATGCACGTAATTAATTATGCATCCTTTATCGTTATTTTGATACTCACAAAGTACAATGTGTGCCTAAAAAAAATCAGCATCTTTCGAAACATTTCTGGAGACAGAAAGATGGTGAAGTTCCAATAAAATTCGAGTTGTGTTTCACGGGGATCGTTCTAAATGAGTTAAATGTATGATTGCCAGGCTATTATTGTTGATCTACGAAGCGACACGTTCACGAAGCCGACCGCGGCGATGAGGAAAGCTATGTCTGAGGCGGAAGTAGGGGATGACGTCTACGAGGAAGATCCTACGGTAAAAGGTAAAAAATATTCGATTTTAAGTCAAAAAGCGTACAAAATGTCTAATGAATACATTGTGAATTAAAGTGAAATAAAAATGAATATTATTTTCATATCTAAAATTATATTTTTCCTCAAAATTAAAATAATCAATTTTCCTTTTTTTATAAAAAATTATGTTGTCAAATTAACAATTTCTCTTTATTCACTCTTATATTTATTAGCCGATTGTCTAAATTTTTATAGAATTAGAAAAAAAGGCTGCGGAATTACTTGGAAAGGAAGCTGCGATTTTTCTTACCTCCGGTACGATGGGAAACTTGATCGCCGGTAAGCCCTTAGAGACGATGTACGTCTCGCGTCTTCTTTTGAAATCGAAATGTTAAAAATCGAAATTTATTTTCATTCATTTAATTATGACAGTTATGAGAAAGTATCTCTGAATATTATAATAAAAAAATTAATCTCTTTGGGATTTTAAATGAAATTTATCACATTAGAAAAATAAAAATTGTTTTCTCAATTTTTTTCAAACTCACTTCGTTTGAAGGAAATTTTATGATACTCCTTCTCCCCTTTCAGTTATGAATCATTGCGATGTACGTGGCAGCGAGCTGTATTGTGGAAACCGGTCACATGTGTTTTGTCACGAACAAGCTGGTCCGGCGCAAATAGCTGGTGTAAGCGTTTATACCCTACCTAATAACGATGATGGCACGTTCGATCTGAAGAGCCTCGAAAAAATACTCACGACACGCGACAAAATGAGCGTACATGAACCGACCTCAAAGTTGATCATGGTAGAGAATACATGGAACGGAATAGTCGTTCCTCAGTCGTGGATCAACGAGTTGCTGGTAATGGCGAAGAAACGTAATCTTAAGATGCATTTGGATGGGGCGCGATTGTGGAATGCCTCGGTCGCGTCTAAGATCTCGGCGAAGGATCTAGCCGCCCCGTTCGACTCGGTCACCTTTTGCGTGAGCAAAGGATTGGGCGCTCCCATAGGGGCTGTGCTCTGCGGAAGCAAAAGTTTCATCTATAACGCACGAAGAAGGCGCAAGGCGCTGGGAGGCGCTATGCGACAAGTCGGCGTGATCGCCGCGGCTGGACTCGTCGCTCTGGAACAGACAGTGCCAAAATTAGTAGAAGATCACAGAAAAGCAATGATTATCGCGGAGGCAATCAATCAGTTGAATTCCAAGATATTCAGTGTAAATCTAAAAAGCGTACATACCAACATGGTATTCGTGACCGTGAATACCGACAGCGGTATTTCCGCCGAGACCTTTGTGAAGAGGCTCCATCAAGTAAATGATACTTTCGAAGACGACAAGATTATAGTCAGATGCTCGGCTTCCGAAGGATTAATCAGATTGGTTGTTTATTATGATATCGATGATTCGATGGTAACTGCTGCTGTTCGCAAATTAAGATACGTTATCAAACAATTGGATCCCCAAGTAAAAATTTGAATGTGTTCATGAAATTCTTTAAAAGTAATAAGTTAAGAAATAAGGAATCAATAATATTCCTATTATATGTAAAATTGTAACTACAATAATCTTAATGCAGTATTCGATCCTACGAGGAGCTTTACAATTTTATATGCTTCCAAATATAAATTTGAAATCTTCGTGCTACGAGATGTTACGTACTATTATGTATTTTATTTAATATAGCGGACGTAACATATTTTCAATAAATAAGTCAACTGTTAATCCAAATTAGTGCCGCAAACTTTAAAATAAAGGCTGAATGCTTTCATTATTTTTTTTGTCTTTTCATGCTACCTTCTCGAAGATATAAAAAAATAAATTTTTACGATGCTCCGGTTGTTAACAATTTTGTCGCAGTCATCTCCACAAAATACACATTATTGTATATTATTTCTCTTATAATTTTCCTTTTATCTCTCCATCAATGTTTACTGACATTACAAGGACATGCAAGCCATTAGCTAGAAGGTCTTTGTGCTGTTTACATTGTAATTATAACATTCCTGCGTTCGTTTTCTCCCAATTTCTTCCACTGGGAGCATAAACTATACATATTGAAAATCTATGATATACGTAACGTACCCTATAGATTCTTAGCATGTTCCCAGTGGGGAGGAATTCGAAGAAAATGAAACAAGGCATATGTTTTGGTACCAGATAAGTCCAAAGTTCTATACAAGCACCAGTCTTGTACAAAATCAGTTAACTTAGTATACGTCGGCCAGCACACATCAGTCACAGCCAGCAGAATGGATTCTGATCAAGATAGACCAGTTGAGCTAGATGACATTATAAGTGATGAAGATGACATAATACAAGAAGAAGAAGAAGAAGGAGACTCCCTTGACGATGAAATAATTAACAATTATGCGAAGGAAAAGAATGTAAGTGAGGAAGGAACGATGTCTCGCTATTTTCATCCGTTCTCATTGATCGTAATAAAATTAAACGCGAATTTATTCAATTCATTATAGTTGCTTTCCATTTATACCGTTACTCAGATAATTCTCACTTGTGACGTCATGACTTAGTTAAATGTATCCGTTGAATATTCCTTTTTATTCTGACAAAAGAGATTCAACTGAGTTTTTACTTATAATCTACACAAACTCAAAACTGTGCTTTAGTGAGTCTTGTTAACTCACTTTAAAAAAAGAGGTCATAAACCTCTCTTTTATATAAATGAAAAACAAACAATATAGATTATATGATAGCTTTGTCACTTTGAACAAATTATGATGTCACAAGTGAGAATTATCTGAGTTTTGGTGTAAGTGGAATGTAACTTATAAAATATAAATTATTGTACCGCATATAATTTTAATGAGGTGTCCACGAACATATGTAATTACTTAGTCATGTCACTCTTGTATCATATGCTTTAATCGTGCGAAGTACATGGTGTGTACCTGAAAATAATCAGCTGCCTCTTTTTTTCTCGAAACATTTTTGGATACAAAGAGGCAATAAACAATGAAATTCAAATTGTGTTTCACGAGGATTGCTTTAAATGAGTTAAATATATAATTACCAGGCCACTGTTATCGATCTACGAGGCAGAAAACACGCGAATAATACCGAGATAGAGGAGTTATATAAAGCTATAAAGGAGGCAGCAGTAGGAGATATCAACGAAGAAGATCCTACGGTAAAAGGTAGCCACAAAAAATTCAATTTTAAACCGAATGTGTACAAAATATCCAATAAACGCTATATTGTGAAATATAAATATTACTTTCGTATTCGAGACTATTTTTTTCTCAAAATTAACGCAATTAATTTTATTTTCTTAAAAATTTTCCTGTTAAACAATGATTTGCTTGCAAGTGTAATGTGTCCTGCTTAAAGCACAAAATTTTAACAATTCTCTTTTAGTCTTTCTTATATTTATTAACTGATCGATTGTTTGAAATTTTTAGAATTCCAAAAAAAGACAGCGGAATTGCTTGGAAAGGAAGACTCACTTCTTGTTTCTTCTGACCATATGGGAACCGTAATCGCCAGTAAGATTTTAGAGATCTCTGAATATCTCGCATTTTTTTAAACTCAATGTAAAAGACGAATTTATTTTCATTTATTAAATTATGAAAATTATGGGAGAAAATCTTTTAAAGAATTCCTTGTTAGAATTGTAAACGTACCTAATCTATCACATTAGAAAAATGAAGATTATCCTTCTCAATTTTTTTCAAACATTTCGTTTAAAGGAAATTTTATGCTAGTTATCTTCCTTTTCAGTTATAAATCATTGTGATGTGCCTGGCAGCGAGCTCTACTGTTCAGAAAGTTATAAAAATTTTGATAAATTAAAAGGTGGGGAGCACACAGCCGGTGTGACATGGTGTATTCTGCCTTACGCCTGCGGTTACACGTTCGATTTGAAGAGTCTTGAAAATATAATGCGCGACAAAATGAACGTACGAAATGAACCGATCTCAAAGTTGATCATAGTGGAGAATCCGATAAAGATGGGAGGAGAAATCATTTCTCAGTCATGGATTGATAAGTTGGAAGTATTTGCGAGAAACCATAATCTTAAGATGCATTTGGACGCGTCAAAACTGTGGGATGCTTCAATTGCGTTGAATATTTCAGCGAAGGATCTAGCCGCCCCGTTCGACTCGGTCACCTTTAATTTGAAGAGATTGGGCTGTCCCATGGGAGCTATGCTCTGCGGAAGCAAGAGTTTCATCGCTAAAGCAAGGAGTAACTACAAGATATTGGGTGAAAGTATGCGAAAACTCGGCGGAATTGCCGCGGCTGGGCTCATCGGCTTGGAACAGGAAGTGCCACGACTAATCGAGGATCACAAAAGAGCATTGATTATCGCGAAGGCAATCAATCTGTTGAATTCCAAGACATTCTATGTAGATCTAGAAAATGTACATACCGACATACTATTCGTGAAAGCAATTCCCGCCAACGGTATTTCCGCCAGGACTCTCTTTATGAGGCTCAAGGAAGTGAATGACTCTAACGAAGATGACAAGATCGTGATCAGGTGCTTCAATGTCACAGAAGAAATACTCAAAATAGGTCTTCATTGTGGTATCGATGATTCGATGATGACTACTGCTATTCGCAAATTAAGATACGTCATCAAACAATTGGATTCCCAAATTACAAATTTGCATGCATAAAAACAATTTAATGCATTAACAAATAAATTAAGAAACATTTAACACATATAAGAAACATTGTGTAGCATTATCTTATTATATATATTTAAAAAATGTTTAAATAAAGTATAATTAATTATTAATAATAACATACATATTTTCAAAATTTGATAAAAATACAAAGTTACAAGATACATGAAATTGGGAATCCATTTGAAAAAATAGAGTTTAGATGTTAATTTTTTTTATATTGCTATGTGCATATTATAATAAAATTATATAATAGTCTGAATAAATGAAATATTTGAATATACGTTTCTCAATTAATTCTCGTGTATTAACTTACTTATTAACCTAAATATCTTAACTTCTATTAATTACATCAAGTATCTGAATAATGAATTATTATAAAATAATATAAAATAAAATACCATGAAATCAAGTATTGAAATTTTCTCATTTATTTTCTTTATAATACTCCTGTACTTGCACAAAAATTATTGTAAAAGCGTCAACCAATGATTACCGAGCAACGATGAACGTAATTAGCGTTGTGGCTATTAACTTTGGAACGCGTCATTAACAGGCTCATCGTCGTCGTCATCCTCCTCGCCTTCGCTCTCGAAAGTATTATCAGGAATATCATACAATCGAATCATAGGCTTGTTTGGGTCCTTCATTATCAAGTATTTGCCATCCTTTTGCTTCATGCAAATGTCGATAATGCATCTTAGGATGCCCCACGCATTATCCATGTTCAGATTGATTTGCGTGGCAAACTCATTCGGTTTGTACTGCTGGGTACCAAGAATTACGTGCTTGCTCGAGTCTCGTACTATAGCGCGCGACACGTATCCAAATTTTAGCTGATCCGAACCGGCCAGTAGCGCCTGAACCGTCCATTTGGCGAGTTTACAGGCGTTATTGCGCAATTCGTTAGCCAAAACCGCGCCGCGCTGCGTGTCCAGCTTCTGACGCCATTCAACTCCATTAGCTAATTTCGAGTCCCACTCGTTCAACGCCTTGATCGTCAGAAATTGATTCTCATTGTTCGGGCCTTGCATCACAGCATCGTGTTCGCATCGAGCGACGAGTACTATGCCATTATTGAGGTCCCATTTGCGATAACGATAAGCCACACTGGCCACGTCGCTCTCCTCCTCTTCCGCGATGAACGGATTGCCCTCTTCGAACTTGTATCGCGGCTCGTTTGACTTGAGCACTTGCTGCGAAAAATTATGATTGATGAAGGTCGCCTCGAGGGCCAAATTTCTCGGCGAATTCAGCGAATTGCCGTCGTCCTGTGGCGGCTCGACGCTCGTCTCGTTTACAGTCAGAAGATCGAACTCGGTGTTGTCTCGTTTGTCAAAAAACAGCTTGTCGCCGATCTTCTCGATGACTATGTCCCACGAATAATTGCTGCGCGTACAGCACATAATGGTCGCCAGGATCGCATCAGTGGCATATACGTTGCCCTCGGTCTTCGACAATTTTCGAACTATTGGATCGTCGGTAGTCGTAACCGTGTGGAAAATGCGATCGATTCTCTGCAACGGCTTCTCACTCTTGACATTCACGCGATCGTACGTCTTGTCGTAATATTCGAGTGAACCGCAACATGATATATCCTCGCCATCTTTCACACCCGGCAACGAGAGCTTAGCCAATCGAGGAAAGTCCATTTCCTCAATTGTTATCCAGTCAGGTCGGACCGTTACAGAAGCATCTCGGATCTTAATAGGCGGCTGATTCTTGTGATTGCGCAAGCCCTGCTGCCTACCCCAGCGTTTCGTCTGTCCCTTACGCTCCCGTTCTCGCAACTTGAGCTTTCCTAGCTGCTGCATCTGGCTCAACGCTCCACGCTGACCACCGCGACCGCGCATGTTGCGCTGATTGTGACGGAAGCGGCCGCGTTGATACGGCGGCTTCTGCACGCGGGTAGTGTCCACCAAGTGGAAGGTGGTTTCGTCTTCGTCGTGATAGTAGGCATACTGACTGCCTGAACCAAACTGCGATGTATATTTGTCTAGAAAAATAATTTACATTATTTATATCAATGTATAATTTTTTATATGTAATATAAAAAGAAACATACTATATTAGAAGCAATCTTACAATTTTTGCGTACTTTGTATGTAGTTTACAATAAATTATATAGAATTTAGAGATTTATGTACATAGTTCTTTTAAAATAGGAATTTTTTAGATATTATGGATTTCAAAATTTAATTACAATAAAATAGAAATATAATTATTTAAAATAATAAAATTAAAGTTCATATATAATTAATGACAGTTAAACTATTCCGTTTACGATAGCACTTTGAATATTGTACACAAATTTAAAAGCCAAGATCACAAATTATTATATCAAAGTATATCATTATTCAATCACAAATGTATCTTGCATATGATATAAAAGATTCATTTCTGTTTCTTGTAAAATATAATAAAATTGTTATATATCAATTAGAATTTAACAATCTAATACACAGACATATACAGACATTGAACATTTGACATCTGTCAAACTTTGTTCCAGATTGTCTCAGGTTTTACACAGACAAAGTCTGTCGTTCTGAATTAAAGGCAGCATACGCAGCGCGAAAATGCCAACGAGGCTCCTAATCCTCGACCTTTGAGGTTAAACACACGTGAAGTCGGCAAAGCGAGATACCTACTTGGGAACTTCTTGTCCTGGAACGCCGGTGTAGTCCAGTCGGAGATCTATGGGAAACGACAAAGCGAGAGGTGAGCACGGTGTTCTGCGAGACATAAGGAAAGGGGGAGGCGAGAAAGGCTCGCGCTCGACGCTTACCTTGCCCAGTCTGTCGCCTTTGGAAAATGGCTGGTACGGGATATCCTTAAATTGATCCGGCAACTCGCACGGGCCCCAGCCGTCCGGATTGTGCTGGATCGCCGGCGCGGCGAAGTGCGCCGCCACCTCCTCCTTCTGCTGCTGCTGCTGCTGGGCTGGATCGTCCAGCACCACTACGTCTGTGTCCGTCATGCTGATGTCCGGGTGGACTTGTCACGCATCGATTCAGCTCGACTCGACAGCAAGCCGCTCCGTACACTCCACCACCGGAAATCCTGCCCGCGCCATCTTGCCCGGCCGCGACGGCGCAATGCTGTTAACGTCGGGAAATGTCGCACACTGCAATGACCATTTCTTTCAAAATTATAATAGAGATAAATGTTCAGTATTGGCCGCTCGCATTTCCTTTTTTTTAAATTTAATTTTTTATTTTTTTAATGTCTGTATAAAGTAGGAAATTGATAATATATGTCTTTTTTACTGTCTAAAGAAAATATTGCTTCAAATCAAATTTATTTCTCTTGAAAATTGTTTTCCAGAGAAATAAATTAAATTTGAAACATATATTCTCTGCTTTAGACATATATTATATCAATTTCCTTATTGACATTAAAAAAATTAAAGAAATGATAACTTACATAATGATTCCTGTTTTATGTATCTCCACATAATTTTTAGAGAGCTATGTAAAAGATTAGGTACATTTTCGATGAAACCAGTGATTGGATAAATTATTAAAACACTCGTTGACTTATCTTCGATCATCGACGAGATATTATTCAAAATTGATAATTTTACGGGAGTGACCCGATTCGAGAAACCCGCTGCGCGCTGATGCCCTCTCAGCAACTTTGCGGTTAGAATTGGAAACAACAGCAAGAGCCTTGTCGATGATTCCTTTACGTCACTTGGTTCGTTTCGGTTTCTTCAGTGATTGAATTTTCTTGCGAGGATAATTCGCAGTTGTGCGTGGTGCTAAACATAAAAAGTAAATAGATTAATCATTTATTGACATAAACGCAACACATAATATGTTTTAACTGTTATTATTGTCGAGTCATTTATAAATGGACGAATGTATGCTCAATTCGTTTTAACCTATTGCAAGGGGGTCTAACCAACAAATAATATTGCATTTATTACGTAAGAGACATTTGAAAGACTTTTCATTCATTCTAATAAAATTCAACATAATTTTAAAAAATTTATGCTTTAGAATTCCCATGAGATCTCGATCTGTGTAATCGAGAGGTTATTTGGACAGTTCATACTTGTTATGCAAGAAAGAAAAGCTACTTGTTGACAACAAAAGACGTAGACGTAGAATTTTGCTCCTAAAATTGTACGATGATTTCCTTTTTAGGCAACCATGCTGAGGTCACGTCTCGCTAGTGTGCCGAAAGCTCTCAAACGTAACATCAGTACCAATATTCCTGCTTTGCAGAAAGCTACTGACCCTATACAGCAGCTCTTCCTCGACAAGCTCCGGGAATACAAGTCAAAGAGTGTGTAAGTACACTTTTCCAGATATCTGAAATTCTAATTGGATATATATTTATAAAGGATATTTTGTAAGGATCAAAGTTATTTAGCATTAACAGTATCTTTAGTTGTAGTTTATATACAAATGGATGTGTATAATCAATTTGATGAAATAGATTAATTAAATATATACTTTAGTAATTTTATTTTTGATTATATGTTATACATTAGAGAATCGACTAAGATATAGATTATTAAATGTCAAATTTTTTTTCAATTTAAAGAAGTGGAAAATTAGTTGATCCTAGCCCAGAGATCACAAAAGAAAGGGAATCCGAATTAGAAAAACTTAGTGCACAGTATGGTGGTGGTGCAGGAGTAGATATGACACAATTTCCTCAATTCAAATTTGAAGGTACATTATTTTTAGTTATATATTCCAGAGCAGATATTTGTTACTTTTATATTCAAAGGTTATAAATACAGTTTACAAATACGTACGCAAATATATGTACATACAGCTAAAACGATTTAATATATGCTGCACTTTGTTTTAGATCCACCTGTGGACTCAGGAATTAAAAAGTGAACATATATATCGATATGTATCATAGAACATTCATGTACTGTTGAACTATTAAATATTAAGTAATTCATCTTAAAAATACATATATAGCTATTAAATTACTTTAATCTTATTATCAACCTGAATAATCCAAACAAATTAATAAATTTCGATGTACGTTATCATATAAAACAGGAGGCAATCCTTAATTTAATTACTAACCCGTAAAGAGTTTCGTGTTGTCTACTATCTCGGCTAAAATATTCATTTTACATTTGGTAGCTATAGATTTACATATATTTACATATGTCGTGACTTTGTCCCGTGAGAGTAAATTATCATATTCGCCTGAACAAGAACATAACATGTTCATGTTTTCTCGCTTAATTTCTTTACACTTTCGACATTGTAGATCTTGCAATACGTAAGCCATACTTTTGCGATTCAATTTGTCAATTAATGAAAATTCTATTTCTGTATTGTCATACGACGTATCACAGATAGGACATTTCCACATGTGTCTATAATAATAACAATAATGTAAAGCATACATCTGCATCTTAATATACAGCACATTATTTGCATATCTAACGTACCTGTTATTTTCATTTGCAAAATACTGATCTTTACAAAGATCAATATCTCTCGTATGATTGCATGCTTTGCAAATGACTTCTGGTAGAACAAGAGAAATACACGGTTCTTTCCATTCGACATTATCGCCATAGCTACCAACTCCAATCAGTCGTAACAGATTTGCCTTTAAGTCGAAAACCTCGTGTTCCACTTCTTTATCCAGTGATAAAACCTGAAATTTTTATATATATACGCAAGTCTTTAATATCTCAGAACTATTCTTGAAATATTAATAGAACATATAATGATATACCTTGCATACTGCTTTGATCAATTCAAGTGCAGGATTGATCTTTATATTTTCTTTTTCGCCCATATCCAAATTAGGATACTCTTCGAGAGTTAAGGACTTTTCTGGCAAATTCCGATGTATCTTTTGAGCTATTCTGCAAATAAACACAAATTAAGAACATTAAAACTATTTTTATATCCATAAAATATCAATTCTAAATTTATTTTATTCTATATTAAAGCTTTAATTTAAAAAATTGTTATATATATATTAAAAATTATGTAAGAATATATAAATATAAATATATACTTGAACAATCTTTGAGACATTTCTCCTGTTATCAATTTTTTCGCAAACTCGGCTGTACTTTCCAATGCACCTAGACCAAGTGGTGCTATAAACGATTGGCTTTGACTATTTCTTCTTCTCGGCCTTATAGTGTTATTGGTTTCATTCTCAATCATACACTGATACACTGCATTTATATATCCTGCTATTATAGCGTTAAAACTTGCTTGACATCCTGCTTCTTTAGGCAGGCATTCTATCAAACTCCAATTCATCATTATTTGAGGCTGAACAAAAAGAATTCAAAAATAGAAAAATATTGTCAAGAATTACCAGTGCAATATTTATAAGTGCTTAATTTTTTACCGTGTCATCATTGTCATTTTCAGTATTCTCATTTTCCTCATCATTAGATATCTGCCCTTTAATGCCAGCATGATTGTGCTGTTTAATAAATCAGATATATAATCAAATTTAAGTTATACAAAACATATTAACGTTATTTCATGAATCAAATGAATAATGAATCAACATACCAAGTCAAGCCATATTAGATATTCCCAACATTGATCATAAGTAATTTCAATACTGTGAAACAGCTCCTTGTTTCGTATCGTTTGAACAACAAACTCTATATATCCTAAAGCATCGCTCACAGATCTTTTCTTCGTGCATACAATAATCTTATTAAAGTTTGCAAAGACTATAATACAACCTAACGTTTTAAACTCTGCTATTAGTTGTATATACAACTTTTTCATATAAGTGTGTAGAGTACGGCGTAGAGCGGGATCATAAAGTAAGGCACTTGAAGATCTCAGCCAGCTGGAATCAAACATCGAATATGTGTATGTTTATTTATATAACACAGTAATAAATAATTAAATAATATAATTGATAACAATGACGAATAGTAATAACATACCGATAGAAGTGAATCAGCTGATAGTCCGCGAATACATTTTTATAAACGGATACTTCGAGCAACCATGCGTTTACCATGCTTCGCAACGTTTTAAACGCTGGATTACACAGAGTGATTTCATCGTAACTGGGAATTGCCGCAGCATCACCACCCATTGCCATATCCTGTTTAATAATCCAACTTTATACAATTATACATTATCACGTTAGAGAAATTAATGTTATAAAGTTTAAATATAAACATGCAACAGAGAAATTATTGTAAGTTTTTGAAAGAAACTATTACTTATTAATTTAAAGACACAAGCATATAACTTTTAAAATTTCATCTAGATATATGACTGACCTGAACGGACGGACGCTGATGATTGTAAAACGCTACAAACGTGCTGGTTCCATCTATATCGTGAATATGATTATATTGTAATAATGCATTAACTGCCAGACTTTCTACATCCAATTGGACACAAACACTGGAATATGTGCCCGGATTGTTCGCAGCGCAGCTCGAGCTCTCCTCGAAGTCTGTCAGTAGTCTGTTATCGTCATTTTCACTGCCGCCTAAATCAGGTTTCTCTGTAGGCGAGCACCATAGGACAAAATTGTTCCTATGCAAATGTCTGGCGTAGAATAAATCTGCGCCAAAGAGCGTGGGATCCGGGGGTATGTTGCCGATAGGAGCGTGAAAGAATCGGCATTGTTCCGCGATTAATTCGATGATCTGTTGACTTTTCAGATAGTGTCTGACCATCATTTTCGCACCCATCTTCTGCCATTCTAACGTGCTGTACAGATTCTCAACGTCTCGCACGTGCGTGCTGACGAGAGGGAACTCGTTGAGAAGCGGCATTTCGGTAGTTAATACCGTTCTATCGAGAGCGGTTTGATTAATAATAATCGTTGCGCCGTGGTTTTCGTTTTTATACGTCGTCAAGACTGCCTGCAACATACGGCACACCTGTTGAAAGTTTGTTTCAACTTGCACCACGAACTGCATATTTTTAGGCAATCTGTTTATCTTGTCTTCGCCATTCTTTTCCAATGACGCTTTAAGTTCTTGCGTGTACAATGTACTCATGTTCGGCAATTGATTGGAAGCGACTGAATCTAAGACGAATATGTGAGCTTTCTTGCTGGCGCTTAAGAATAAGCCCCACAGTGCTCTTTGACGGTTTGCACTCCAATGATGATAGAGAAATATGTAGTTGATCGATTCGGTTTGCTTGAGGTAAGGTTGATAGGCGATGCTCTTGTATTCCAATTGATCCAGAGTGAAGGTATCAGCTCCGTCTGCTATTTTACGCGCGGCACGCGGATCCACTATACACACGCATCCCAACTGCAATATGGCCCGAAATTCCAATGACATTTGCGTCTCGTAGATTCCTTCAATTTCTGGCTTGCTCAAATCCTCCAGAAGTTCCCGGCTATGCTCTTGAAACAGAGATTCCGGCAAAGAATATCGATACAAGTTGTATACCGGGCGAGAGCGTGGTAGAGATTTGAAGCTCTTTTTCCAGAGCTCATTAGATCCTGGATCGGGTCTTGCTTTGCGGGTGTTTACGTAAAATATACGCGGTACTACGAGACGTACTTGATGCAACTGCGTGTCGACCAATATCCACAATCGAAACATGCCGGGTTCACCAGTTTCTGACAGCTGAATGATTTGCCATGGAGTTTCCAGTAATTTCCTTTGGGCACGTCTCAAAAAGCCAGTCATGGTAGATGTATTCGTATTTCGTATAACTCCCCATGCGATTCCATCATTATCGTCGGTCCTACTTCTCTTCTGTCGATGCTGATGCCTCTGTTTAGCCTGGAAGGCCCACTTTTTCTTATGAAACTCTATCCATTTAAGTCTCTCTTGCTTTGTTGTTCCTTTGGGAGGAGGTGAACCCAAAGCTTCTTTCCAACTTCTGGCTCTAATTGTCTCATCTTCATCCGAATGTCTTTTCCTCTTGTTAGCAACTGAAACTGGAGTCTTGAAGCTAGTGGACGGTCCTGCGAGATCTTCAATATCGCGGGATTCTTCGTCATTGTTCGCATGGGAAGTTTCATTAACTACGACAGAAAATATATCTGTAATCTTCTTTTGACGATGGGATGTACTCTTCTCTGTCACTTTCTTATGTAACCAAGGTGGATGCTGCACTCGTGGAACTGGATTCGGTAAGCCTTGCATCGCCGCTGGTATAGTGATTATTTTCTGAATAGTGCTCCCGAGTCGCTCAATGTAATAATTCCAATCCAAAATATCTCTTATATCATCGCTGTACAAAGTAGGATCCTTCAACCACTTCTTCAAATAATGTCTTCGCACAGCCGGTTCCGATTGAAAGATAGCTAACGGTATCGCACGTTCGGTAACTGGCGCGCTTTGCGGTTTATTTGCAATAATATATCTGCAAGCTAAACCTGCATCTTTAACCATCTCGTCGCCCAAGAATTCAGCTAATCTTTTAGCCGTAGAAATCGACGTCGACTTCTGTGCACCGTAGTCTTCCAATTTACGCGACATAGATTTGTTCTCGGATATAAGTTCGAACAATTCAGAATCTGGCATATTCGTACACTTGCTATATAGTAAATCCAACCAATAATCTGCGTCCTTCGCGACCGATACGTAACATTCTTCTAACGTCGTCCCTTTCAAGAAGGATTCAAAAACAGAGGCTTGAAAATGTTTTATCAGATGTAATTCCCCCCTCCTTTTTACTTCAAATCCTTTTAGTTCAGCTAATGAACCATCGAAATTAAAAACTGCGTATCGCTTCTTCAATTTCTTTCCTTCTTCTTTAGCAGCGGGTAATACCATCGCGTAATACGGTCCGTCAACTTCGAAAAATATCGAATTTTCATTTCTGATTTCATATGTTAAATTATCTTTATCCACAAGTTCATGATATACATCATTAGTAAATTGATCCTGTGAAAAACCAAAGTAAGTACAGTAATCAAAAGAAAAGAAAACACTTCTTTACTCATCTGTACATACCTTCACCATGAAATTGAGAACTGCATTAGGATACGAAATCGTAAATTCTTTCTTTTTATGAGTACTTTTAACTGTAAGAGAATCTGGAAAAGATGCAGGTAATATGCACCAAATACCATCAGTATCCAGTTCCAATGGGCGACCAATCTGTTCTATAATTTCTCTAGCTTTCCTGATAATATGAGCTCCTGTGTAACATACGATGCCACCCATTTCCATACTGAACCATCGTGATCTGTAATATAATTTTAAAATAAATAAAAAAATTAATTTAAGGATAAAAATACTAAAAAATAAATATAATAAAAATATGTTATATCTTAATATTGTATATTCCAATTTAATATTTACCCCTTTCTCATAACGTAACCATAGAAAGAATTGAGAATACATTTGTGAGCAAGTTGAAGAGAATCATACAAAACTTCTCTATTCTTAGCAGATTTTATGTCAGCCGCATCTCCTTTCTTAACTGCTGCTTCTACTTGTCGTTTAGCAACTTTAGTTAATGCTTTATATTCATATCTTCTATCTCTAAATGCTCTCACAGTGTCTACATAAAATGAATTCTCCTTCTGACAAATTGTTTGTGTTTTCTCTTCCATTTTAGTAATTTTGACTTTTTTGTAAGCCTTTTTACAATATTCGGTAAGTCTGTTTTTTTGAAATGCAGCTTGCTCTTTTGCGGTCAATTCGTGAAAAGCTCTCTTAGCACCACCAGGAAATTGTGGTGGAAATTTCTCAGTTTCTAATTGTTGTTTTACTCTTTGATATTCACCCAAACTTGCAGCCACTAAAAATTGTTAATCACATAAATAGTAAATCATAAATTATAGCAGAAATCAAGAAAGAAATAAGCTTAATAATATAAACTTTTGATAGTATCTTATATCTATTAAACTTCCATCTTTTAAACTTACAATATTCGCCTCTCCACATCCATTTCAATTTTCTTTGGCAAAGAGCATCAGGTTTATTATAATCACATACTGCGCAATCCATTTCATTTACTATCGCAGAAGGTTGCAATCTATTAGTTAAAATTATATTGGGATACATAGCGCCTACGTCTAAGTGATAAATTAGAGGTCTTTCTATTCTCAAAGGATGATCTTTAAGTTCCTTTAATTTTCCCTTAACTTCATCTACTATTTCATCAAAATTCGAAACCATATCGATCGGTACTTTTTCCTCTTCTTGTATCGTGTGTTTTAAGGCTTTTTCTATACCACTGATTAATTCGTCTACGGCACTCGGCACAATTTTGAAACGGCAAGGAATGTCATGTCTAAAAACACCAGATTCTAAAGCTTCCACGTGCCCACCCACATAGGTTTCTTGATCCAGTAAATGGCCATCCTTTGTCAATTTATTTAGTTCGGTTTCTTGTTTATTAGGAAATATAATATTAGCTTGGAAAGCTTGTACCATAAGAAGTGACTCACACAGTGTACCAGATCCCTTTCTGAGTACCTGGAAATAAATCAAAATCAAAATGTATCATTTAAAGAAAAGCGTATGTATATCGATTAATGTGCGCAATATACAATATTTTTCTTACTTCATCGGGTTCCATAGGAATAATAGTGCACAATGCAAATATGAAGGGATGAATATATTTGTGATAGAGATAAAATGTTGCCACAGCGTCGGAGACAGAATAGTTTGCGAGCACTTCAGGTTCTTCTGATGCTAATCTGCACATATCTTCCGGATCAAGTTCCACTGGATCATATCTCAACTTAGCTTTGGCAACAGCTTTTAAGTTTTGCGAACCCACTGGGAGATAAGAATCACGTCTCACCCAACTAAGAAACATTTTACGATAAAAATATTTGAAGTATTACATTTCTAAATATCTCAGAAAATATTTACCATAAGCAATCCATGTGCATAGCAGCTCTACTGACATAAACACCTTCGCGATTTTTAAAGAAACCAATTTTTTCTTTCATATCCATATTATGTACAGCTGCTCGAGCTTCAACAAACGGCCAGTCGAAGAAATCACCGTTATATGTTACAAATATATGCGGCCTTATGTCATTAATATGATCGAAAAATTTCGCTATAGCGGCTTTCTCATTAGGCTCGTTGAATATCGTGAAAGGACCTTCAAATTCCGGTTTTGGTGTGTATTCAAAATCTCGTATATCCGCAGAAATTAATTCTCTATTTGTTATTAAGTATCCCTAAAAAATATATTAATATACTCTTTTAGAAAGCGATAGAAAATAATTTATCTAATTAAAAATTTGTAAAGCCAAATGATCTATTAATGAAAAACAAAATATATTACCTGTCCATCTATCATATATGATATCATCATAATTTGATCGATACTGGCATCTGGAAACTTTAGTGGCAGTTTTGTAGTTTCAATATCATACGCTAATACAATTGGCTCAGGCGGTTCGATCATATCTTCCTTTCGCGTGATTATAGGTGGTTCGCTTCCTCTACTCTTTACAGAGTACCAAAGTCCACAGAAGATGTTGGCATCTATGGATACTCGGACATGATGAGGTACATCATATTCCCTAAACAATATTTCAATTCACGTCAATGTATAAATTAAGAAATACTACAAAATAATCAAGAAATAATAAAGAAATAAATATTAATAAAAAAAGAAATTACAAAAATATGTATCATTACCTAATATCAAGAATATTATCCATATGATCTAAAGTTTGTTTACCACCATCCTGTACGTTTGGTTGCAAAGTAGTTGCTAGTATATTAGTATAGTAAGTATTACTTTTCTCTCGTTCTTTATTAACTTTAACAACACGCATAATATCGCGTTTAACTTTCGTTAAATCAACAATATTCGCAAAGGAAACTTTCAAATACTTTTGTTTCAAACCAATCAAGTGATTAGGCTGAAAAATAAAAAAAAAAGAAGTAACAAAAGAATCATAAAAAAAAAGAATTTATCTGAACCAATTTTTGAAACATTGTATATTATTAATAGCTAATTTTCTGTAATTAGAAGTGTATCTCACCAAATCAAGATCTTCCTTGTAAACGGTTTCGATTTTCGTCAAAATTCCTGTGTACTTCTTAGCCAAAAATGTCGACACTTCCTCAAATGTATCTTTACGACATAAAATGTAAAAATATGGCGAAAATGGCAGTGACACTTTAAATCTGGTAGCGTCTTCCTCGATGAAATAATAATCCACGCCGCTCAATAGACGCTTGTCATCCTCCACAATCTCAGTCTACACAGAAACATCAGGATCTTGTTGCTCATTTGTATGAAAGAGACTGCATTTTCATTTCTCTTCAATCTTTCTTACCGCGTGCATGTTAAGCAAAAATCCTATTCTCTCCTTCGAATCTGTGACTCGACGGAATCCATATACACCGTCGATTCTGATATCTTCCTTGATCTCGAGCAATCTTCCCAGTGCATTTTCCCTGAAATATTAAAAATTTAGAGAAAGAAACAAATAAGAGAGCAAGCTTGATAATTATCATACCCCGGCGCCCCGGATTCTTGATTCGGATTTCTTTTTCTGACTGCCTTCGGTGGACGGAAAGCTCCGGTATTTTGCAAAGTTTCCCCTTCGGAAGTCTCCATTGTGCAACGGACGAGACGTGATATTTCTTCGACACTGGTTAAATGTTCATAATCAGTTAATAATCAAGTAACGTCAAGAAAATCATCAAAGCAACGAACAAACGTGCACAAACATCTTCGTCTTGCGTCCGCCTGTTGCACACTGTCACAGCTGATCGGAGCCCGCCTTTTTCAATACACAGCGCCACGCCGTTGAAAAGTCGTTCCTGATTGGCGGATCGGAGTTCTACGTCACGGTGCCGGTAGAAACGAGCTAGCGTATCTCTCATATCAAACTACAAAATAATAGCGTTTTCCATTGGAAAAAACTCGCTGGCACTCAGTGTCAGTTTTGCTCCCAGTTTTCGAGTTTTTTGTTTTTTCTCAGTATAAAACTACCAATAAAGTACGCTTCAAGCACTCAGTGTCAGCGAGTTTTTTCCAATGGAAAACGCTATAAGATAAAGAATAAATTGAAATTTGATCAATAAGAACAAAATTATAAAATTATTTCGAATTAACTTTGCTTTAATTAGCTGAATTCCAATTCAATCTCAATCCGTAATCTGACACAAATCTTACAGCATGTTTCAGAGATGACATCAAGAACTGTCTCTTATACACAAACCGAAGATAATTTCAATGATAACATTTTTTTCTCGTATATAAATTAAAAACTTTCAGTCGGTCGATATCTTATTTTTGAAGAAGTAAAAATGCGAAAAGTGAGCAGATTTACTAGGATATTTATAATTTTATTGGTCAACAACTAGTAAATTTGCTCACTTTTCACATTTTCACTCCTTTAAAAGATACATAATCGATCCCCAGAAGACGCGATCGAAACGGCCTTGCCGATTGGTGCGCACCGTTTTGAAAATCGCAATTTAGCGCCTCGACAGGATCCCAAATTTCAGTGTCGGAGCGCGTCGCGACGGATGCAGAGGCACGTCCGGATCGTCCCGCGTTTCTCGCCGTTGCGCCGGTCCGAGAGCAAATCTCGCGCACGAGGAACCGTCGCGTGCGTCCCCAGCGTCGGAAACGTCGTGGGACGTCGAACGTCGCGCACGACCGTCGTTACACGCCGCGTCCGGCGAGCCGCTTCCGCGTCGTCCGGCAGAATCCCGGGCCGCCGAGGATTCGTCATCTCCTCGCCGAGATGAAGCTAATCGATGCGCGAGCGTCACCAGGTACGTGCACGCCGTTTTATAATTATTTGCGTCGATGTTATGTGGCTTAACCTTTTTTTGAATCGCTAAACTTTAGATTAATTCGATTATAAGTCAGTGGCGCCATAATGGCAGTTTTGGACACGATTGATTTTACAGATGCAATTTCGGTAGTCTCGCGTTTGTGCCTTCATCTTTCGAAGCGCGAAAAAATATTATTTCTTATATTTCCTGGTTAGTTTGTTTCTTATGTTATATAATATATTTCATGATTATTCTAATTTTTTTAAATATAATGTATTAAATTCATGTCGTTAAATTCAAGTGGCTGAATGCAGCCGATGTATATTCATTATTAATCGATCGGCCATATTAATATTTCCCGAGCATCCCGTCTTCGAGCATCGACAAAGTGCCATTAAAAATCGTCGATCAAATTTTCGTGTCTATCAATGAAAGTCGGGGATAATTGAGGTCTTCAATCGATTGTATCAACTGTCGATAAAAATTTTTCAATCTTCGACATAAATATCTAAAAAAAATCAGCATAGTACAATATCAAATTTATGAATTATTAGGTATTATGCAAGTAGTTTATATATAAGTATGCATTTATAACGTAAGAATATTAAACGTTATCGCCAGATTACATTTTTTCTGCGATTATTTTCACGCACATGCATCATTAAATGCAAATAAAAATAAAAGTGCAATTTTGAATAAAAATCAAATATTATCTTGTAAATATGTGCATGTTTCAATATAATAATAAATTATAAAATTAATATTATATTATAAGCTAATCATTAAAATTTTAATTGACACGCGGCCTTTCATACGATTATCAATCTTTAATTAATTTCTCAGTCTCCTTAATAACCTCGAGACATCATTCCCAGGTAGAATAAAAATTATTATGACATCATATTAGCATTAAAAAAACGTAGCAGTGATAAAATGACATTTTAGAGTCATTTTAACATCTTTGTAATTTCTTGTTCTATCTGGGTTTAGATTTGAACGTATCAGCGATAATATTTCGGTGCCTCAATTGATCGCTTTACCGACGTCTGCATGAACGAGATTACTATAATGCCAAATATACTTTCAATCCAAAATAAATTTACGAAGTTCCACTTTAATTACACGACTCAAATATCATAATAAAGGAAATTTACGCGTTCAATAATAGATGGCAGGTGTATCCGTTCGCATTTTTAACTTTTCCGCGGTTCGGTCGTCATCGCCCGTCTCCGCCGCCGTTCGCCGACAGCGAGGCGTCGCGTCGGAGGCCGCGGCGGCCGCCGCCATTTGCCGAGGCGCGGCGGAACTTGCCGAGTCACGTGACGCCGCCGATACGTATGTACGACCATTCGCAAGCCGTTGGCCGCCGGCCGAAATTACGACGCCAAGTTAGTAGCGCGCTTAGTTTCATTCATGAACGTCAGGAACGCGCGGCCATAATACTCCTGTAATCTGTATTGTGTATACACCGGGGCTGGTAGACCGTACACCGCGTCGTTGCGTTAGTGCTGCTGCCGATGTGCGTGCGCCTCGCCGTCGTACACGTGATTCCCGCTTTGCGTCGCGTTTTTGCATGGTGTTTCCCGTGCGCGACCGTACCACCGGCTGGAAGTTATCAGCGATAAACCCGCGGGGCACCAGCTAGCGGCGAGACAGGTGAGTATAGACAGAGAGAGAGAGAGAGAGAAACGGCGACAATTCTCCTTTAAGCCGCCCCGCTACTTTCCGACCACCCGACAGATCTCGCGTCGTCGCGAGGCGGGCCGCAGCGGCGTGTGTCATCGGCGAAGACCGTTCGGAGCTTTCTTCATTGTGCTTTCGGTGCCCGCGCGTCTGTGTGGCGTGTTTTATCTTCGCGCCCGTTCGGCTGCCTTATGAATGGATCGTGAGGAACGAGAAATTCCTCGGCCGCCGCAGCCGGCGACGTCGGGCTTCGGCGCGAGTGCTCCGATTAGAATCCTGGTACTAGAGAGCTTATTTATGCGAGTTCGCGGACGTCATTGCACAGCCAACTTCGCGCGACCCGTTCCGCGAATATCACACGCAAAAAAAAACCATCTTTTTTTTTTCTCTCGCGTCCGCAAGGAGATCGCGCGGGTGGTTTTATGATTTAGCGGCGCGTCGTCGAATTCGGAACGCCTCCTCGCATCGCGTACATCGTCTCGCATCGGGATTCTAAAAATAAGAGCACCCGTCCCCCTCTCTTGTCGTTTTTAAATATTCGTCGCGGTTATGCGTGATTAATACGTAGGAGAAATATCTGGAAAACGTATGAAGAATACAGTGAAAAGTGAAAATTTTTATTATCGTTACTGTCATTAGATTTGTCATTAGATCACTCCGAATTAGTATCTAAAAAGTTTTAGCTACATTTCTTTCGCGTTAAAAAGAAGATATAAATTTAATCGTAATTACAGCGTGAAAAAAAGTAAAAAAAAATATATATAAAGTATATAAACTGAAATAATTCGATTTGGGCGAGCTATTTTTCCCGCAGACGCAAGCTATGTGAAATTATCGAGAAATCGATGATTGTTATAAATAACACTAAACTGTCGTTAAGGTTGCCCTGTCTCTGATTTTCAGGATATTAATCTTACGATAAGAATAAAAGAAAAGTCGAACGGAGCATTCGGTTGATTCTTGGGGAAAAAAAGAAGAAATCCTCTTTCTCTTTGCCGATGTCTGCCATGTTTGTTACCTCGCGAAAAATTTATTTTGCGAGCCTCGCGACTACGAAGTTGAGAAAAAATTGAAAAAAAATCGTACACTGAAATAGTCTTATCGCAAAATAACAATGAAACCGACTTTGATAACGGAAAGTCAGGCAATATAATGTCGCCTGCTCTGTGCGCGAGGTTATCATTAATATAAAGGGTCAATTTAGAATGTAGCTAAAGACCAGTTAGACGGGAGGAACTTTTTGCCACTAGACTCGAGAGGCCATGTGACATATAAATCATGATAGGAACGTAAATCACGGCGATTTATGAAATCTTCAGCAAAAGACCTGTTTTGCCGCGGCACTCTCTCCTACGCCCACAAATTCACTGTCAATATATTTCATAAGTTAACTTTGCGGCCGTTGAATAAATTCAATTGGAGTTCAATTAATTCTCCGGCTTTTTCTACGCTCGAAACGTTCACTTTAATTTTTTATTGTATTATGATATAATTTTACGTATGAAAATATATGTATTTATCGCTATTTGGAAGCGTCTTTTATCGCCGGTAATAAAGATGATTTAAAATAATGTAAAGCCTTGTAAAAGAAGGTAAAAGAGGAATGTGATTGCATCAGATGGCCGAAGGTTTTTGCAGAATTTCTCGAGCCTCGAACCACGGCGCGGCAACGTCGCGGCTTGTCTTCCTTCATCTCACTGTTCCTGCCTCATTTTCTCTCTCCCTCCTTCGGCCTCTTCATGTTTCCTTCCTTTTTCCCATCGTTTTCGTTTGCCAAGAGGAACAGTGACAAAGAGAAAGAATGCTTCGTAAGAAGTGACATGAAGTCACGACGCTTGACTGACCCGAAAGAGGAGCCATTCCTCGATAAAAGACCGATCTAAAAGATCAAGTTTCTTTAAGTTATGAATCTAACAATAAGTGTCCAAATATCGATGTTTAACGTTTTGCAGGATACAGGGTAGCGTCATACAAATAGATTCAATATGTATAATTTTACAAAAATACAAAGCTGCCAGTAATATGATAAAGTTAGCAAGCCAGGAATTTCGGAATTTTTATGGAATATCTTATGTAACGAAAACTTTCCGAATAAAATCATGTTAGACCGTGTTGCTAAAACTGAAATTCTCAATTGACTTACAAACGTTTGACCTGCTGAAGTTAATTTAGATCGCAGAAGGCTAATTTGCGAGTGGATAATAGAATCTACTTGCGATTTAAAATCAAGGATGATTCATAATCTTTCTCTGGGCAACAACAGCGATGTTAAGTTTGGCATACGGGTGCGTGCGCGCTAGATACAACGTAAAAGGTTCATCTGCCCGCATGTGGAAACCCAGTAACAGCCTCTTAAGAGATATTACGTGTTGCTTTACAATAAGATTGAGACAATAGACACTCCACTTTTGCAACGGACTACTTTGGACACGTATTAATGTAATCTATCGTGTTATTTGAGCGTTCGATATTGCATCGTTATCTAGAACGCAATAACGCTATCATATACTAGATCACGTACGCACACAACAATAATTTAATTAATAATGAATTGAATCAAATAAAAAACGCTTCCAATTGATGATAGGAATAGTATATTTAGATATAGTATATTTATATAGATATAGTAATATAGATATAGTATATTTATAAATTTTAGTGACCAAAATTTACAATCTAGAAAAAACAAAAATATTAATTAAACATCAATTAAATTTATTTAGCAGCTCTAGAGTCGATTTAAAATATGTTGGCGATAAATAATAAGAAATTTTTAAATAGTACGGGAAACTATCGTGTGATTGTAGAATTAGAATAATATAAGAATATACATACTTGTAAATTATTATACATATTAATAAATAAAAGTAAACAAAATTTTTTGTTATTAAGTGTGATAAGAAAATTATTACTTTTTTTTTATCTTGGTAAAATGAGTTATTTCGTGCTAACACTTAAGTGTACGTGTACATACACAATTGTATGATATACACATTCACACACATTCACACATAAACAGATTTTAACTGTCATATATATTTTCGCGTGACTAAAAGTTAAAGTATTGCATCTAATGTACCGTTACATAGTAACACACAGACACAATGGGACCATTTAGCACCCTGCATCGAAAACGAATAGACTGAGACACAACATCATTTTTATCGAATAATCTTTCTCCGAACTTTTTTCTGGTTAAGGTTTGGTTAGGTTTCGTCGAAGAGCAGGTAGACTCAAGAATAAAAGACATTCTTAAACGTGCGCATTTTAGGAAAAAAAATCTGAAAACTTAGGCTACGTTTTAAGTTATCCAACCTAGCCGTTGCATCTCGAATCGTTTTTAAAGTTTTCGTAAAAATAAAATACGAAAATATATGAAAAAAATTTGGTATTAAATTTGGCGGGCCAATTTATTTGATTACTGGTTTTAAATCCGCCTGTAACCAGTTATCTATCTAGACGCTTGATTTTCTCGATAACGGGCAAATATAATCAATAGATCAAATGATAACGTGCCAAGCAGAGAAAGCGGACAAATAAAGTAAACAAGTAAAATAAAATTTCGCAATAATATTATACGGAAGTTAATATCGAGTTTATCCGAGTTATATATAATCTAAGAAAGTAAAGTTTGTATGTAATATATATATATATATATATATTGTATTATATCATTGTGTATTATTATTAAAATTATAAGTTTGTGCAATATGGCGGCTCGTATCCAAAATATCGATAACGAAATAAGCAACCTCTTTAAAAGTATTATTGCATATAGTTGACCACTCTGAGTAATCAAATGACATATATTACGTGACGTTCCATTTCATTAATATGCGATAATGTTATCAGCTATCTCGAATTTATTTACGCGATCTATTTTTTGGAACTTAGAAATAGGCGGGGACCATTGATATTCCAGTGATATATTGTACGGCATCCTTTTCCGTTTTTTTTTCTTCCGCTATTCGCGATAAACGGTTTCTGGGAATATACGCGGTATCTTTCGCTATGCCGCAGATAAATATCTGAACGATAATGGGATATATGCTCCCCCAACAAATTGTAGCAAGTCTGCGTAAATGCGTCTAACAATACGCTATCGTAACAAACATGGCTACACGCGCAGTTGGAGAATTTCGAAGCTAATCTTAACTTTCTCGCGATAACTGAAACATTTGGGTATTTACGTCGCGGGGTGCCAGATATGAGATGATTTATCATTCTTTAAATCTGGCTTTAAACGAATTTGCCACGTTACTTCTAAAGTTACGAATTCAACGAATTGCGTTATCTTATAAAAATATCAATCATTGTCGCGCGATAATTATGAAAGATCTCTAGCAAATAAGCTAATCCGCTTTAATTATTTTTTTTTTTATCGTCGTCGAAGTTCGCGACAGGGGTGCCGATAATTCGCGAGATAAGGTCTATCAATCTGTTAAGCAATTATTTTATGTTTAGTTGAGTGCACATCACTGTACAGTGCATGACTTGTTGAGAGTGTTACGCATTAATCACGCTTACTTAAATATTCATAATAATTTTCGTAAGCGCATCTATATAGTCTTCAAATTAATATCTTTCAGAAGCTGTATTGATTGTAAAGCCTTTACTGCTTTAATGAATCAGTTGTTATTGTACAGGAAAATGAAGTTTATAAACAATGGTAGCGTATAACATTATAAAGCGTCAATTATGTTAAACGATATCTTCGAAGTATATTTGCAAGTCGTATCGCTTTTTGACTCGGGTGATAAGCTAAATTGATAATTTCGATAGAAACGATCGATATCGCGAAAAGTACCTGCTTTAAAAAAATTCCGCGTTTCATCGTCCGTATATTTTGGAACTTCGTGTAGACGCATTTTAGCTGCGTGTAAAGGGTCGTGAGAGTCGAGGTAGCCCAACAGTTTTCCGTCTACCATCTGGCGGCTGGGGTCCCAGCCGGAGTAACCTGATCTTCGTCGCGACGGATTCGAATACCTCTTGCGCTTCACATCGCTCCATCCGAAACAATAGCTTCCCTCCAATTAATATATTTACAAGATTAACTTCTTCATTAGATTGCTTCCAATAACATTCAGATAAATTGAAATCTCTATCGCAATGAAGACATTTAATTAGTAAAAATAGATTATTACTTCACGTAGAAGTTTTTAAATGTTTTCGTATTTGAAGAAATAGGGAAAACATTTCGCATTTAATTTTATATAAATATTTATCGTCTTAGATTAAAGAAATGTTTAAAGAAAAATTCACAAAAATTTAGTTACGTTTAGTACGAAGAAATATAATTGTCGTTGCGCTATGCCGTTTACAATTTTTAAATTTTATTCGCACTAATCTCAGTTAAATTGTAATTTAAGCAACAAAATATAATTAAATCGTATGCCATTAAATAATAGTAATTTTTCAAAATTAAAAAAATCGATTTAGAGTTCATTTAAAAATCATTTAGAGATTATTTAAGAATCAGTCATTAAAGCTAAAATTAAAACTCTTTGAATACTTTACATGTATTGCATTATCGAAAACATTGTAAAACGAAATGATATAATTATCGATTATTAAAATACTCGCTTCACTCATATATTACCGTGGCTGGTTTTTTGCCGGACGATATCGACCGCGTACCTAAAAACGGACTATTTAGCGGTTGATAAATAAATGTATCCCGCGAACCAGAATATCGTGCCAAGCCGGCGAAGTCGGTATAAAATTATAATTGGGACGTCGTGTCATGTGATCCAGGCAAAGAACTACGCAAGCCCGAAAATTTAATCCATGTTTCTCCTCGCGTGCGTTCACTCACGCAATAATTTGGATAATATTTGCATATTATCAGTGCTTGTTTTGCTGCGGTACCTTGTGATTAAGTAATTAATAAGTAATTTTTCTTATAGTCAAAATGGACATGGAATCCCTGTATGACTACGACGAGGATCAGGATTTCTATGACGAGAGTCCTGGAACCAGAAAGAGCGGCTATCCCATCGACCACAGATCTATAAAGGTAAGTCAATACTTTAACTAACAATGCACAAGAATAAGTAAGAAATATATTATATTTCATTTCATATTTTATACTTAAAACAAATGTTTTTTCTGACAATTGTACACATAAACAAAAAAAGTATTACATAAAATCGATTTTTGGTTTTTAAATATCAGTAATAATAATCTATAATCATCTGCGGCTTGCATTATTCGGATTTTGTATTTAATAAAATTAATTACAATTATACAGAATTACATATATAAAATGTACAATCAAAATTACTCTAAATTATTAGTTATTTAGGCTAAAATATTTTAATACGTTTGTTTTCAATCGGAGATTCGCAGCAGCTTACGCGATGAATCTTTTATGAACTCTATAAGAAAGAAATTAAAACTGTGTCGAACAATTGTCCAAGCAGTGGCAACCGCGTGAGACGCGCCGCGGATATTCCTCGCTCTCGTCGACGCTGCGGAGCGCGTTGGCCGAGCCGGTGATTGTGCGAGTGCCACTAACAATTCGTTCCTTGTCGCTCTCCGCCTTCGTTTTATGAATGAACGTAGAACCGGCACTCGGTTACCCTCCCCTTCTTCTCCTCCTCGCTATCCCCCCACGCGCCTTCAGCCTTCATCTCTCTGTCACCGATTGACCCTCGTCCGTCTCGCCTCTGCCCTCTGCCTCCGTCGTCTCTTTCTCTCCCTCTCTCTCCCTCTTTCTTTCTCTCCACCTCGCTCTGTCTCTCTTTCTCTTCTCTGTACCTTCTCCTCTTTTCTCTCCGACTCTGTCCATCGCTCAGCGGAGCCGAACGCGTCTGGTCGCCGCTGATTCGTACGTTGCGAAGCAGCGAACAACAGTCGCGTCGAGATCCGAGACTCTTGGTTTCTTCAACCGATTGACTCCTCGAGAAGCTCGCGGCGTTCTGTAAAACGTAGCGTTTCTGTAAAAGTTGTAATTATTCGCGATTCTTTCACATTAAGTTTTCTTATAACTTTATAAAATCTATCAAAGAGCACAATTTTTTATGTGAAAAATTGAAAAATATTCTGAGATTTAATTTTTTAATATTTTTAAATGTACCAATTGTATATCGAATAGATATGTAAATAATTGATTTGAAAAACAATAGAAATAATAATATATATCTCTTAATCTTAAAGGTTTGTTTTTTAATATTGTGTAAATTAAAATGCGTACGTTTTACTTTTCTTATCTTTTACTTAGAAATTTTACTTTTCTTATCTTTTGATTTTATCTTTCGATAAAAATATTTTTCATTCATTTTTGTCTACTACATGTTATATTAAAATTTACAACAATAATCTAATAAAGCCTGTGATATTCAAACAAATGTTAAGTGTAATATAGAAAATTAGTAAGTTTTTATATTTTTTGTGTATTATTAGTTGCAACAATTATATGGATTTTATTATGAAATATCCGCATCGACCAATTTTTTATGCATGCTAATTTGATTGTTGAGCGCTAAGACGCTGATATATAATAAATATTCTTTTAAATTTTCGAAAAACTCAATATCGAATAATTTGATTTACATGATGAAAATAGAAAACAGAAAATATATTCTGCACATTGATTATACGAAATCCGTAGCAGTTGAAATCTTTTATTCTTGAAAATTTTTCTCAAGAATTTATACAAAAACTAATGCCGCATGTGTTACTACAAATATTTTGGACCCTTTTAGGGATTAAACTAAATCAGCTGAAGTTTGTTTAAATAATAGTTAACTTTAAGCATTATTCGTAAAAAATAGTAGCTGAAGTAAAATTGTTTAGCGCAATCGCCAAGTAAGGTAAAAGCAGAGTCGCGAGCGATATCGTTCTGAAAATCGAGCGGACCGCGCGCGGCTTGAATCGTTCGATCGTAGAAACGGAGAAATCCGTGTACCAGTTGAGAGAAACGAGACGTGGTGTGGCGTCGTGCGCGGGAGGAAATGCGACGCATAGGGGAGGAGAAAGGGAAACCTAAGCCGCCAGAAATAGCATCCCTTCCCGCATCATGCAGCCAGACCTTCTGCATGCGCCTCTGGTCGTTCTAGTCGCATGCACCGTTGGTCGCCTTGCCTACGTCATACATTTGCCTGCCGCACCACGGCGATGCGGCAACTCCGTCGTCCTACACACCATTTTCGTTCTTCGGGTTTTTTCCCCCCCGTACCTTCCATGTGACGGCAAAAGCGGCAAAAGCCGTAACGTAGTTCCAGTCGCGTCACTTCGGATCTTCTCTCTTACCGCGTGTTTTATACTCATATTTCACTTTTATTTCATACGGAGACGGAGGCACGACTGATCCAGTTTCACTTATATTTTGCGACGTCTCATGTAATTTTACTTTTTTTCCCCCTCCCCCATCTATTAAACACCGGCCGCTATTATTGCATCGTCTTTCATCGTTCGTTATAATATTTTTGTTACATGCTACCTACGTGGCTCATGCGCCTCGCAGCTAGTGCATTCGCGTCCCACGCCTTCCATTCTTGGCCTTCTGTCCGTTCTTTGCTTTCTGTGTGCGTAGCGGCAAAGAGATATAAAGGGACAATGTAATTTTAGTCCTATTTAATATTATTATTTATAAAACGCCTGCGACGCAACGCGCCGCTCCTCGACCGCCGTTAATTCTCACCCTGTTTTTCGCCTCTCGCTGCTTTTTGAGTCATGTCAATTTTTTGTTGTGACCTCGACGACTTTTTCACTCATTATTGTACACTCGACCTCGTCATTTTACGCTTTCGCCTTCGAATCCATATTTTCTCTGATCGCAACACGCGACACGAAGAGTGACGTTAAACATTATATATTCCGATAATTAATGCAGTAATGTAGGCGTTCCAGGCAGTTGTTGAAATTATCGTTAATTTTTCATTTAATTTCGTTTGGTTTTAATTTTATATTTCTCTCATTGCGCAATTCTCTCTTAACGCTTGAAGTAGACTTATGATTGTTTTAATGGCGGGTTACCTAACTGATTTAACGACTGAAAACTTAGCCATCGATCTCGAATTAAGTGTGGGCGCGGTTCATCCGCTTCCTTCGCATGCACGATATATTTCTACCAATATCGTTATGCATTCTCGATTCTTTACGAAGTCTGAACTTTACACAAACGTACCCATTCATAAACGTATTTGTTTCGCATATCAATTACTTGCATGTATAATTCGGTATATTATCTGAATGTATATTGTGATTATCGAAGATAACCTTTATTATTTGATTCGGGGTTTGTGTAAAGTTTGCTTCCTATCACAGTTCACGTTGTCAAATATCGAATTATCAACGAGGATTATTTAACATTGTAAAGGGTAATATTATATTACATGCAATAGTATAGAAGCCATTGTCACAACAGACACAATTCATTTCATGATTTAAACGCGTACAATTTAATTATTATTACCGGAAATTTTATACGTAAATCACAGTCTCGGAACGAAAATATTCATTGGATCTCGTAGATAATGCAATCACGGTTTCATAAACAATGCAATTATTTTTTAAATATAAACTCACAGCAACGATATTATAAGCGGGAGAAACGCTGTGCCATTGATTTTTCCGATAAGCTATTAATGTGACTCGTGAATGAGCTGTTCTCTTAATTTCGTTTGCATTTGAGATGGGTATAGTCGTAGCAACGTCTGACCGATTAATTAATCAGCGTAATCGATAAGATATCCAGGGCGGCAAATCCAACGCAAGAATAAACCTGCTTCTCGTAATACGTATCGTTGTTTTCTGTTTTGCGTTTTTAATTAAAATAATATCGTTATGTTTATGTTTCTCTCGCGAAACGATAATATTTATACTTGTTACAAATTACCAATAGCTCTATCGTATTATATAATCTTTTTTTTCTACGTTATCAAAATTTGTAGCATAAAACAGACCGTATTCTATAAAATCGAATTCTATAAAATTCGTAAATATTAATTAAGAATCACTAATTGTAAAATTTAACCGAGTCTCCGCTTTTAATTTTTTTTATGTTTAACTGTGAAACAGACATAAAAATCGTTCAAGTTTAAATTCAACTAATTCATAGAAATTATTTCAATTCCATAAATCAACTGAATGTGTATTCGATTTTACACGGCAAATGAAGAGTTTGATAATTTATGGTAATCACGTGATGCAATCACAGGTAAAAATCCGGTTGCTAATTATCGGAGCTTACCGAGCGATTGATCGAGAAAATCTGCCAGCTGAGCGTGCGCTGTCGTTTTCTCGAATAATGTCGCAGCAAGTTTTATCTTATTTTTACATGCAACATCCCGAAATAGTAAGAACATCAATACCGCCACGTGTTGGGCATAAGTCTCCCGTCTGGCTTTCCGCGTCCCTTTACCTTTTCTCCTATCGGATAGTTACCTGATCGCGCTACGCGCGCACTTTGCACGTTGACTCACTCGCCAAGCGACCAGTGTCCATAGGTTTAACTTCCATACAGTCGCCATTAAACGCACCTGTTCATGTGACGTTCATTAACGAACGGCTTTGTTAACGGGTTCGTTAGTCAATTATTTATCGGTGCGACGCGATCTAAGATAAAACGTCGCGCGAGCCTAGCGTTACATTGTCGTTGTTGCGTTCATAAATATTATGTAATGAACGTACGGTATGTGCAATGTATTGAGTCGAATTACTCGCTATTCGCGCTTTTCGATTAAACGCATGTTTGCGACATAGACGTAATTACACATATATGACGTCGGCATTAGCATAAATTACATTCAGTGACGACTATATTAGCATTTCAGAGCCGTGACATGAAATCGGTATTAAATTTATGTACCATACGATAGCAATCGGAATTATGATTATCGTGTACTTTGACAAAATACGAGTTCAAATAAATCGAGAAAAACACTCGTATCACTAGAAAAATCACGTATCTCGGATAAAATTGAAAAATCCACATTTCCTATTATTTTTATTGATCTGTGTTGTGTTTTTCTCCCTCTCTCTTTATTTCTTTTTTGTATTTATTTTATCAGACATCTTACTCAAAAACGAAATCAGCGACAAACAACTTGCATGACACTTCACTGTCTGATGTCGATGTAAAATTTATCTTATCGCCCGACGACTCGAAACGTCGCGCGTGCAAGACGCGGATGACGTTTGCACTAAGATGATGCTCGATACTCCATTCATCGATAGAATTTGCTATTACAATATTGCCCGTATGTACGATCCGTTTACCTGGAATACCGAGTACAGAGAAACCTTCGTCATCCTTCGTAACGAAAACGTTTGTGAATGGAATGTTTGTTGGATATGGATCCAAAGATGGTTCTCCGTCATACGTACAATAATATATACATGCCGCGTATGTATATATTATCGCTTTTTATTGACGGTTTCAAAGAAAAAAAAACCAAATATTACACGTACTAAAAGGAAAACTGTGAACTTTAAGAAAAATTTTATTATTTCCATTTATACTTTTCGGTTTTATTATGCTTTCTAAACCTTTTATTACGGAATGATAAATAACATTTATTACCGCTTTTTACATTAAAAGAGCGTGGTATTTTTAAAGGTATAGATCATGCCTTGGCTCTTGATAAAAATGTCAAAATATATTCCCATGACCTCGGATACGTCGTCACGCTCCACCAATCAATATATCTGTTTTTTAATTCGCTTTGTTATGCAAGCGAAATGTATGTAGATTGTATCAAGCTTATCATATATTCGCAAACAGTTTACATCCGCTAGGTCCCGATATGAATTAAAAATCTTCAACGAGCGCGCAGTTGTTATATAAAATTACGCAAAGTTCACGCGCCTGTGACTGTGAGGAAGAAAAAGAAAGCAAATCGCAATCGCAAATTGATAATGCTACTACTGAATGAATTCGCTTTCCCAATCGTGTTCGATGAACGTAACTTATCTCGCGATATTCTCGGATCCGCCGGCGCTGCTCTCTCTCTGCTGATTTGCTCTTCCTTCTCGTCGCTCGCTGCGTGGCCCGAATAGATTTACATGTCTGAAAGGACTATTATCGAGAGTACGCCTGAAACTTTATTTTTACCGCGGCGAAAAGCGATCGTGCGTGGTGCTCTTGAAATTCTGTGATAACGGAACGCGACCTCCCTCGTAAACGTTATTGAGCCGCTTTCGCCGGTATTTCTTATCTCGTAACGATGTGAATTTTATATTGCGAGATTGTGGCATAGGTCACATTATATCTACATGGAATTAACAGATTCCCCTTAGAATTTCAAGTGCAAAAGTCCGAAAATTCCGTTATCAATCTGTAATTCAATTGCGAGCGCGTAGGATCTGTCAGGTTCACGATGACTGATACTATCGCTCCCCTTATGTTGGCCTTACTTTTCGAGATAAAAATTTGCGTAAAGATCTGCGATGAAGGTCAGTGTTGTCGAAGAAACAGTACGATTGAATTGTTCGCATTAGCATTCGGCCATTTTGTCGTAGATAACCGTCTCGGCTTCACTCGCTCGGTCGCATCTGAGAGATACCATCGTTATTATAGACGGTTCGCTCGTCAATGGTTGACTCGGTCACGTACTATTGCCTCGTGATGAATAGATCTCCCATTCAGCGTCGAATACCGACGATGAAAGAGGAAGAGATAGCCGAATAGATACGTAAACGTAGAAAGAGAGGAGAAACAGGGACGCGAGGAAAGGCGCGGAACGTGACGAGACTCAAGATGTCTAACCGCTTTCTATTTATCTATATACACGTGTTGTGAACGCGTTACCACTGATAACCCAACGAATAATTATCGTGCAGTACAGAGGGATCCGTTGTACGAGTTCGAATTTAATCGTGCGTTATTAGCATATTCGGATCCTTCTCCCTCACCGGAATTGTATTATTTCTCTAAATCAGCGCGAAAAAGAGAGTAATTATTATGTTCTAAAATAATTTCACAAAAAAAATAATTATAAAGATTATATATAAATTATATTTTAATATATACATTATATTTAAAAAATTATAAATTGTTGAAATTATTTTTCTTTTAACTGTTATCTCCTATTATTATCTTTTAATGTATTTTTATATCAAATTTTTTAAAAATATTACTATTATACTTAGAGAAGAACACTGTTATTCGGCAAAAATTAGAGAACTTTCGAGTTTCATTTATGTCACAACTTTATACTATCGTCCAAGTTTCTTTATAAAAAATTTTTTTTTCAATTGATTAGATTAAAAGAATATTCAAATTTGTCGACAATTTAAATTTCTTCCGCGCGAACCATGCTCATTGATTCTCGTAGTACTAGATCACGTGCATTACACGCGATTGCGTCATTCTATCGCGACATTTCATTCAACTTAGAACCTTTCATACGAAGGTCAAGCAAGTCGTGACTATCGTCGGTACGAGCACTCTCTCCATTCTTTTTCCGCTTCAAGCTGCGTTCCCCCTCTTTATTCCTTTCTTCCTCAACGAACGTATGCACTCTGTTTCCTTCTTCAATGGCCAACCGGTTATCTTTCTAATTTGTTTCTTTCCCTTTTCAACGTATAAGACTCTTCTTTTCCAAAGTTTTCATAAACTTTGTTCCTTTCGTCGGGACATCGAAAACCTGCTTAGTGTCCTCTGAGCGATTTTAAATGAAGATGCTAAATTTTGATAAAATAATAAATAAGATAATAAATAGCGTGATAATAAGTAAGATAAATAGAGCAATAAGCAAAATAAGATGCTAAACGAGCGACAAACATGACAAAAACATGTTAGTGCGTTTTATTGTAAAAAGATTCGCAATATATATCAACAGCAAAGTTTTTTACATAGATAAAGGCGGGCGTGTCAACAAGAATTAACGATATATATATATTTTCATTTACTAGCGCGACGCTCGAAGCATGGGTAGCTTCCTGGGAGCCAACGGCATCACTGATGGTAGCAGCATGTTGACGGTGATGGCGAAATTTTTGAAGCAAGAGATGACTTCCGACGCCGAAGAAGAAGGTCTGGTGCCAGCTCTCCCTGGCAGAGTCACCTCGATGCGGAAGGTGCCCTCCCTGTCGGACCTCTCCGATCCGGAAAGCTCCTTAGGTGAGTCTTTCCAATCCCAGTGCTTGTCTTCTTTAATTATGCTCACGAAACGTAGTTTCTAAAAGTACCACATCACAAGCTACAAGTATTGAATTTAAAATAAATATATCAAATTATTAAATTATATATATATATAGAAATTATCCAATTTCTAGAAATAATTAATTAGACTAAACGTGATTTAGGCAAATGCAATTATATATATTTCGCGAGTTATATTTTTATTCGACATACAGTTTGGAAAATTTGTGTTATATGTTATATTTTATATAATAATATACAATAATAATTTTATACAAACATATTCGTGAGAATTAGAATTGCTTTGATGGAGAAAGAAAAAATAATAGACTTTTTAAATATAATGTTATTAAAGAAACAACTTTTTGTGAATTAATATTAAAATCTTTAAGATTTTATGAAAACATTTTTCATGATAATTCAACGACTGTAGTTCTAAGTTGGTGAACATTTTATCGTCTTGCTAACACATAGCGCATGCCAATGGCGTGAGAAAATTTTACGAGACTTGCCCAGAAGTGTAACAATCATTTAGTTTAATATTCCCATTAGACCGTTCGCGGGTAAGGAATGATTTTGTCAAGTTTAAAAAAGCTATTTGTCATCTAAAAGAAGCTCGCGGCAGATGTTCTATATTCTTTAATTAGAAATCGCTTACTGATATCTCCATTCGGGAACGTCAAGTGGCGCGTAAGATTCCTCACATTCCTTTATTTATTTATTTATTTTGCATAAAGCATATCGATGCGTTTCTCAGAATGATAAAAGGGACAAAGTGATAATGCGAAGAATAGTGAAATCAGCTCTTTCGTCGCCCCTTGAAACATGATCGACCACGATTCCGATATAGTGTTGTGTTAACGTCGGATCCAGACACTTAAAGATACACTTACAACCGATGACGCTTGCATAATTCGAGCACTAGCTACACGAGCCACACTCACACGTATATGATTTGTTCAATTAGATCGTGCGAGAGTTGTATCTTTTGCTCGATATCAAACAAGATAGCATATTTACTGTAACTCTAATATGCTAAAATTTTTCTAAACAACCCTGTTTTTGCCAGTTTAAATATTGTTGCATATCGATTTGAAACGAAACATTTTTCTCTTTGATAACCGAGAGATCAGTGTAATAGTATGGCTTCTTTTGCTACGCTGTATTTTGTTACGTACAGAAAATTAAATTGGAATTTCACGAACGAACAAAGATAAGTTTCAGACGATAAACGGTAATAATAAATAATCTCTCATAAAAGAATTAGTATTGTGCTTGAGATTTTCTCTTTTTTTTTTATTTCGCTTCTTCATCGTTTCAATGTCTCCGAATAACTCGCGAGCAATTAACTCGGTAATGGGGCAGGAAAGTGGGTTTTGTCACGCTGAGAATCGGAATTTTCTAGGACGAATGTATAGCGTCGAGAGTGACAGTGCGAGTCATCCTTGTTACTCGCGGCTCGTCGTGCGCGATCAAAATGTAGCGAGAATTTACGAATTGGATAATCAGCAGCATCCTCATTAAAGCCCCCCCACTGAACGCCCCCGCCTTCCATTCTCTTTCGGACGCGTGTATGGGGCTACGCGTACGCGTCGGACGCGTCGCATCGCCCCCACCCATTTAGCCGCTCTTATCCGACTTCGAGGAGCATTTTTTAGTGATCTGTGCTTTTTTCCTAAACTTGCGCAATCGACCCATGAATCAGTCTTATAAATATTTAGATTTACTATCCGAGAGCCAGACAGATAACAAACCACGCTTTCTAAACAATTGCACGATCTATTGACAGCATTTATTGATAATTGTTTATGGACTTATCAGCGTTACGAATCGCTAAAGTTAAAACATTTGTAGGCGGAAAGAGAAACAACTAAATATTTACAGTAAAGATTGAATTTAAATAACTGAAAAACATTTGCTTGGAAATGTTAAATGTTTTTTTTTGTTTCTTAAAAGTTGAAAAATATCAGTTTTTATCACAGAAGAAACAATGAAAGTTAGCTGTCGCAGCTCGTAATGTTTAAATCATTTAAATCTATACTTAAATAAATCTCCCTTTATTTTGCCTAAATAATATAGTTACTTGAATAAAAATGTTTTTTACGAATTATCTTTTCATATAATTTCTTGATTAATTATATTATATATTAAATAAATTTAAATCTATTTTCAAAGAGTCTTAAAAATATCTTTAATAATAATATAATATATCTTTAATAATAATAAAATTAGATCTTTTTAATATTACACATCTTGCGATATTCACTACACAGAAAATATCGTAAAGATCCTTTTATTTTAATTCTTTCATCTTTTCTTTGCGGTTATTTTAAACCTATTAAACAGAGATTGATGTTGTTTAATATTACAAGGCGGTAGAAATCTACCTATAAAGTGAAAACGTATCCCACGCAATTAGCAATTAGAACGTAATCAATATCATAGATATGAGCGTGGGATATCAATCGGACAGTATACCGACTATGCCGTAATAACGACCGTGTAATAACGCAACTTAAGCGCGTAAATTGCGTGTAATTAATCGGCCGATTTATCGCGTGTCATTTAACTTTTGGCGGGCGTGAATCATTCGGGATTCTGTTTATTGCCATGGAATCTACGCAGCAATGCGCGCGCCCTGTAATTGAACAGTTGAAATAGCTCGAAATGAATTCGTTGCTATTTCGTCGGTCAACAATCAATATTTGATTCGTGTCTCATGCGCGTTAATTTGCCTAATTTTAGACTACTGTACACCTGGCATGCCAGTACGTGACCACATGTTATGTCGCGAATGCTTAACGACTTTAAATATTAGCTCAATACGTATTTAACTCGTGACGTAATGTCTACTTTGTGATTAACACTTAAAATAAATCACATGCGAGTCTTTATATATTTTTTATACTTGTATAAAATGTATGTATATTTCTTAAGATTTATACTTGAAAACTTTTAAAATTGACAACAAGTAAGAGAAATATGTTATGTATATTCTTTAATTGCTTTCCATCAATTATTACAACAAATGTTATTAGAGAGTTATAATTATTTTTTATTAATTTATTGATATTAAAAGTACCACAATCTTACTTAATTATCTTCGACCATTGTCACGATTGTTCTTTGAATTTTCCATTATTTATACGATCATAATCTTACCACTTGCTTTTTTTCATAAACAATTCCTAACACTATTGTCAAACGATCAAACGTTCGATCTGCGTTTACGACACGCTGCCATCGATGGCAGTCGATGCTCAGAATGTTTTATGCAAATAGCCATTGTCTATTCTGACATTGACGCGATGGCGAGATTTGTTTTGCGCTTCTTATATGTCGTTGTCGTTGCACACCGTAGAACGTAACGCACCCGTGTCGCGAATGTAACACCGTGATAAATTCGGCTCTCGCACCTTCACGTGCTCGTAAAGAAATGTTGTCTCATAAATATGAATTCGAATGGCAAATACCGTATAAGACGGGCCAAGGAACTTTGCGGAAAGTTTAGTCACCGCACCGATATTGTCGTTAACAATACTTGACCAGAGTGCAACTTGCAATAAATTGCTAGCAATAAGTTATATTCAATACTAAATTAGACTTCTATAATGAATTAGATTTTTTAAAATAAAGTTACTTTTAAACTAAAATACATTCTATTTATAAATATGTTTCTAAAAACATTAATTTTTATTCTTTGACAGTTTAAATATTTTTTTTCAACACTCGTTCGAAAGAATCGTTTTTAGTATCGTGGCTGCGAGTACAAGATGTATATTTCCTATTTATCCTACAGTCAAATCGACACCGGATGATCGAAGCTCGTTAAATTACGTGTCCTGACTTACTAAAAAGTCCCACCCGTATGTCCCTATCTTTTTGTCTCGTGCCTCTGTATGTTAAATCGTAAATTAATAACACTATCACATATCTTTCAAATACAAAAGATATACATGAATTCTTATGTAAGATATATAAATAGATAAATTTTTGAATTTCATTTCGCTGATATTTTATAGAGATTTTAGAAATGCATTGTAACAGCCAAATTCGAACCACGATCTCATTATAAATCGTACAGTAAAGTTTAAAGTTTAAATCCTTTGAATTTTTTCCCCCGTAATAATTGCTCAGTCAGGTCTGTGACCATTCTAGAACAAGCTTATTAAATTTAATAAACGCGCGATAGTCTCTCGCTTGAAGGGATGAGTGGGAAGCAGATTGAAAAGCAAACTCGTAACGTGCGAACCCAAATTCGTTCGGGCGTTGTTAGAAAGAGGGAGATGAATGAGAAAGAGGAACGGAGAAGAGAGATTGCCGCGGAGAAGCCCTGCACCTGCATGGGAATGTTTCGAGACGACGCAAAGCGGCGAATGGTGGTGGTGTGGGTCTCTCTGAAAGGAGAGAAAAGTCCCAAGTCGGCTAGACGGTACCTTAGGCGTCATAAATGCCGTCACAAATGACTTATTACGCAAATATTTCTCATAAAAATGCATTGTATCTAAACATGTGTAAATGATGCCTGTCCGTAGTAGAGTCCAAAATAAATTTCTTTCTCTCTCTCTTCATTCAATATGAAAAATCTTAAATTATGTTAAATAATTTGAAATAAGATGAAATAATTCTTAATCACTGTTCAATTTCGAATGATTAAAAATGTAGCATTTCCTTCAGGCGCCAGCCTGTCAAGTATCGTTTTCGCGAGCTAGTTTTACCACATTTGTCTTCATTATTTCACTTTATTTGAAGTTCGAACACCAAAATGGAATTCAATGAAATGCCCGGTACACAAGAGAGGCATTTATGACGCCTAGTGTACATCGCGCGAAACGCGTAACCGCAGCTGTGCGTGCGGTCGAGCTCCTCTCTCTCCCGCTACATCCTTCATCTTCCCTCTGCGTTCGCTTTGCTTACCTACCTACCCGAGACCAGACGCAGATACGGTTCTCACGTCCTCGATCGTCGGCGACGGCGATTTGCAGTTTGAAACAAACCCTCCCCGCGGTACGCGTGGCCTCGCTGAACCTGTCGAGCGCTGTCCGGTCCTGGTTTTCTTCCTTTGGCAGATGCTGCGCCCTCGAAGATGCGATCTCGAGAGAGTGGTCGGTCGGTCGTTCTCATCCCGAGGAAAAAAAAAATGGAGGCAGACCGCATGTTTTTCCGAATATAATTTTTCGATCGTACGCCCGAACTTTATTGGTGGAACGATACGTGAAGCAGATATATATTATATACAGTTCATACAAGGATGAACGCGTATATAAAAGATAGCAAATAATATATATTCTGCAGAATATATAATAGAATTAATCAAATTATATTTAGGTGACTATGTATATATATTGTATTATATATTCCACAGGATATTACATTTTATTTATTGTCTCCTATATATGTATAGGTTATTCTTATTTGCAAGAATTATATATATAAATTTTCGATATTTTTATTAATTAATCAACTACCATTATGGTATCTAACACTAGATGTTTACATATATATTGTAAATGGACGAAAAGGCGGTCAAATGATTTAGAAAAATAAAATCACATTTTTCACCTATTTATCTCCGCGAAGACTTTCAAGGATTTATAATTATAGCCTCAAAGCTTTATTACGTCTTCACTTCTTTCGCTTCTACTTTTTACATAAAATTAAACGACCGAATATCGATTGAACCAATAAATGGCGTCTAGAGGGGAAAAAAGTGACAAAAATAATAGCTATCGAAACGAGATCTTTTATTTCTCTTCTCACAGCTCGCTCGATATTGCCCGTTGTTTGCACGAATCGATGTTGACCTCACGATTGAAATGGCTTGTGTGTGGGTCCGTTTTATCTTTTCTCCGACCGATACCGATGTATATTGATCTTACTGTCGTCTCTTTCGAAGAATATACGATAGGTTCTCGCAAAGCAACGTTAATGCAGAACATCAATGGCACTTTGCGCATTTTGAGTAAACAGAGAGAAAGATATCGCGTAGATATAACGTCCGTTCATACAATTCTAAAATTGCCTGTACTTTGTAATTGCAAAACTTGAAAATGTGTTTCTCTATTTTTTTATACGTTATAATAATTATTATTTTTGCAAGACGAATTGAACAAAGATCAACTGATACAAAAAAATTTTTCAGTCATTCATTACGTCGTTATCTCTTTTCGCGATTAACAAATTTGACAAGATTAATACGTGGATTACATAAGAAAACAAGACGATCACTTTAGCTTAGCGTAAAACGAGCTTAGTGTAAAGAGATACGATTTTTAAACCCGTTTAAACACATTAAGAAGAAAAACGTCGATAGTTTTCTCGAGCTTTGTCTCGAAAAATACTGCTCGTAATTGTACTGAAGCTGTTTTGCTGGGTGTATCGAGCGAGATTAAAGATAGCATCGCTCGTGAAGAATGAAACGCTGCCATTGACGCTCCGCGTTAATAAAGGGAGATCTGGTCGGGGGGTATAAATAAAAAATGAGCTTCAGCTTTCGCTCCATCTGTCTCAAGCACGTATATAGATCTAGGTATCCTTGTTATTAAATTAGGTTTCGTCTACTTCTTTTCAAATTGGTAAATTTTCGTAAATTAGGTTTGCTTCTACTTCTTCTCAAACATTTATTGCATTATTGCTCGTGAAAACGTGCGGGTGTGTATGCGAGAGAGTACATGGTTGCATAAATGTGTATGCGAGTGTATCAGGTTGAGTTCGTGAGTTCGCCAAGTCCGACTAAACCCAAATGACCGCGCGGATCAGTATTCAGTCATCCCTGCGGGAAAATCGGTTTAGCGTCCCAGCGTGCAGGTGTCTACCTCTGCTGGCTTGCTCACCGGATGTCTTTGGTGCGGGTTCGATACGTTAGCCGTAGGTAGAGCCACGGATACGCTTATGCAAGCTGTCCGCCGTGGATAAAGTAGATCCCTGAAAACGTTCGGATTCTAGTATTTAGAATCGTAATGAAACAGTTATCAAAGATGTAATTTCGAGCCAGTTATTTCTTGTCTCAACAAAAAATCACCCGCTACAATTTCAATATTTTAATATTTTTTTATTAATATTGATTATTCCATCAGAATTGAGATCCTCTTTCAGATTATTCAATAAGTAACTTTCTGTTTTTAAATTTTTTATTTGAAATTTAATAACTCAAGGAACTGGTCGATTTCCAACGATTTTATATTTTAGAAATTTTTAGAGCTTTTCGTCTTTGCGAATAAAAATGAGTTCTACATTTTAACAGAAAGTTAACGTTAGCGTCTTTTAATTCCGAAGCCATTGTATATCTCTAGAAATTATACATGTTGTATTATTGAAAATTTAATCTAAATCATCGAAAACTTTATTGTTCTTCTTGACCGTTTTTAAAAGAGATTTTATGATTACGGGTACGAAAGACTTTTTCCGTAATTCAAAAAAGCAACATCCGCTCGCGCGCACGCGCATTTGACGGGAGGGGGG